>CAUJRU010000630.1:185397-410610 GCA_963277665.1 Viscum album
ATCAACTAACAAATCATCTACCCATCCATATGGGTATGAAAGTGACCTATCATATAATTATAGTGACACATATGTCACCTTGAGATCTCTAAGTCCCAAATTATTAAAAAAAATTAGTAGGATATACGGTTAATGATAGATCCTAGATCACACGAGAACCTAATCTCCACACTTTATCTAATTCCATAAGAGATAAAAAATAAACCAGGGTATTTTTGTTTTAGAGGTGTAAGAGTTGGTATACTAGAACAAAATGGTTTTAATTTGATTACATGGATATTTAATGTATTATTACATATTGTTCATTCTTCTGTATGACTATTATGTAATGATGTCTTAGAGTATTTATTGCATTGATAAGGTCATGGTAGTTCCCCACTATGATGAGAACATTGGAAAGCTATAACAATATTCTTAAATATAGTTCTGCGGTTGGATGCCATACTATAATGGGACACATAGCATGTATACCACCAGGTGTGAGTACTCATAAAACCGTCATGCAAAATTGCATAGCCATGGTGTAACTATGAGTTTATTTCAGGTAGTCAAAGAACAATATATCAAGTATAAAAGTTGATGACACTATCATGAAACCTGCTTGATGTGATATTGAGACAAAGGGATTATATTATACAGTGAGCATTCATATGTGGATGTTGTTTTTTCAAATTTATGTTCTTTGACTTGGGTGCCTTGACCCGTTGCTAGACAGTACTATTGGACTTTAGGCAAGCCTACCTAATGCCAACAAGAAAGAATCCTGGAGGGTCACACACTAAGTGTTTTTGGTGGTCTCGGTTAAATTCTATTTGAATTTAATTAATTAAATAAATATTATTCTCAATATCATGGAATAATTTTATTCAAGTTAAAATGATCATTTAAATTAAATAAAATATATTTATTTATTTTATTGAACATTTAATAAATATTTATTTATTAGTTTGTAAATAAAATATTTATTTAAGAGAATAAATCATTTATTTATTTATTCGTGTGTTCAATAAATGGAAGTGGAGTTCAAGTAGACCAAGTTCGGTCTGGCAGTAAAATAATTATTTGCAAGATGGTAAATAATTATTTAACTAGTTGGCACAAGTTAAAATAACAATGACACTGCTATTATTTTGTGACGCTGTATTTTATTTTATAAGTCTGTTTTGTGAAAGTTGGCGCACCATGAATAATGACATGGTATTATTATTATGAGCATTAGTTTTCCCTAAGTTCATGAATGTATTTAATTTTTTCTATGCAATTAAATATTGTAACTAAAATTCCATGTATAAAAATAGACAAGTAGGCCTATTGTTCCAAACATCACACCACATGCCTGGTGAATTGAAAATTATTGAGCTAAAAAATTTCTTTCTTGAATCCTCTTCTATCCCCTCTCAAGAATGAGAGATGTTTTTCAAGGCCAAAGAACAAATGATCAAGAACGACTGACACAAGACACTCGCTTCACCGCACTAGCACCTAGAGAATGAGCGGTGTCGATCGAAGGCCATATGAGCATGTGTGGATCACTGCTAGAGGGATTATAGTTTTGATCCTTACAATCACAACAAGATAATCTGGAAGGGTCATTCCGGATGATCAACATTATCAATGAAGAAAAATACCAAATATCTAGGTATTATTTTTCATTATGAAATTAATTAAATTAATTATAAACATGATGTCCAAGATCTTCTATAAAGGTTTTGTACCTCTTTATTCTTTATCTAAATATTTGATTATATTTCATGGAGACTGGAATTCATTGTCGTATTGATCCCAAAATAATCATTGATCATGGTAAAAATCAATGTTGGGTGTCGTCCCAACCATGCTTCCTCTACGCCCAGAACCTTCAAGTGGTATCAAAGGGGCTACATCATAGTTTATAATTATTTAAATATTTCTTTGATGACTTACACATTTAATAATTTAGTTGTTTCAATTCAATTTAATCATTATTCAAATCTAAATATCTAGATATATTCCTTATATTTCGTTTCTTGTTCACCTTATAGAAATGATCTTTTCTTTTAACATTTATTAAAATAAAATAAAGGATCTCATCTGGAGGTGCCAAAGATTACTGGTCGTACAACACTAGAACACACAACATGTATTCGACAGTACATGCTGTGTATTCAATATTCAATGCATTATACTAGTCCTCCAAACCAAGACGTGTGTTGGTGTCTTTCTAAGTCTTAAATGAATCTGTGTATTGACCAGGAACAGGTGGAACGTGGTTTCTGGATTACACGTCGTGTGACCCAAATGGACATGGTGTGTAGTCCCTTCGGGTTAGGGTTGGACCGTGTACCCTATACATGGATAGCCTTGCTGGAGACTGTGTAATGGGGAACTACATAACATGTGGCCAACTGGACATGCTATGTACTTCGAAGATTTATGAAGTACACTCACACGCCATTTCCCCTGGCGTGTACTTCAGATAGACGGTGAACAATAGTAAACGCCGTGTAGTTGGAACTACACATCATGTACTCATCCAAATTTTGTAGATTTATTAAAATTTATTATTATATTATACAAACCCTTGAGACTTGTACCATCGTGCATGCGTAAAGATGAGGCACAACACGTGATAGGTGTTTTATATATATGTGTTTAATTTAACATCTACGTAATGTTCATTTATAATCATTGGGTAGTTATGAATAGGAATTCACCAGGTTGCCTCCAAGGTACAAGTTATATACAAATATAATTTTAAATGAATTTATTTATTTGAAATTTTGATGGATGATAATCTTAAGGAAATTCAGAATAGGATTTAAGATAAAAGTATTGATTAATTGAAGATGAAAATTAATTGATTTGAGAGTGATTTTTATTAAATAAGAACGATTAAATAATTGAATACTAGTTTTATTTATGCGTAAATATAGTTGCATGTATGGATGATCATGAGCTAGACCAAGACCTTTTTATGTGAATGATTTTTTTAATTTATTTATTTGAATTAAATTTGTCATCCTACGATCCTTCTCCTCATTAATATGTAGGGCCTGCGTGCCCAAGGTTTCTTTTATGTAAAACACCCTTTTACCCCTCACCTACATGTGAGTTAAAAAAAGACATATGTAATGTATGGAACTCCCAAGATATTGGAGGCAGTTCAAGCGGGAGCCGAGACAAAACCAATCCCAGGAGATACAGAGGTGGACAAGTGGAAGCTGTAAACACGAACCCAAAAGGTTCAAGGTGTTTCTCCCCTAGGCCAGGGTTATTTTATTAACTTCTAGATAAACTAACCATTAGAAAATCCCATGATTATTCCATTTACGTTATTTTATTTCTATAATTTGAATGGTTTATCATTATGTATGTGTTGTTACAATCACATAATTAATGAATTAAACAAGCATGAAATATGGAACTAAAATAAACTAGACTTATGCATAAATATGATCAATACATGGTTAATCACTTAAGTAAGTTCCACTTAATATTAATAAGCATGTGATAATAATAAATTAACTCATAAGATATAAAAATCCCTCAAATAAAATATTAATTCAGACAAATCCTTCCGTTACTTGATTAAGGGAAAAACTCAATAAAACTATATGTTTGACCAACCCTTTTTGGGACACTTACTTTTATACAGGAATCCCTTATGAAAGGTTTTAGGTTGAATTAACCATATTAAATCAAGAGAAGTATCCCTTGCTAGACTTGGTGTAATATTGGAGGCAAGAGTTGGGGAAATCCAAAGTCGTGATTTCAGGATTGGGTAGTCCACTCAACAGATCAAGGATTTCAAAGCTCACAATTGGCAAAGACTTTCCTACCTAAATACCTCTTAATAGCTTGACCAACCCTTATTGGGGTTATATGAAGGGGAATATGGATCCTTGCCACTAGAATGTCATGAAAACTGGACATTCCGAGTTCAATGGTGAGGGCCATTGGGACTTGATAAAATAGTGGGAGACTTAATAAAATTTATTATTTATCATAAAATTTAATCAAGAAAGTATTAATGATTTGATCTTTTAATTGTAGAATAAAAATTACAAGCTTGTCAACCACACAATCCCTGTGATCAATTCTAGATAAAGGCAACATCCTCATCAGCAGTAACTTCCATGAATGGTTTAGACGCCTTTGGGTTATCCTACTCCATGAATGGAAGACTTACGTGCTGGAGTTAGTATTACCCAATCCGCCTACCAAGGAGAAAAGTGATGAGGATTTTCTGATCTATTAGAAACATATGAACGACATAGTTGACGCTCAATGTTTGATGTTATCATCAATGTCTAGTGATCTCATGAAGTCTCAAGAAAACATGGTTGCTTATAGGATGCTTGAGAACCTCCATGGTCTTTAACAGGAGAGAGTAAGACATGAAATGTTTGAGATCTATAAGGCACTCTTTCAGAGTAATCTTAGAGAAGGTGCCCTAGCTGGGCCTCATGTAGTGAAGCTCATTGGCTACATTGAGCGCCTGGAGGTTCTAGGGTTTAAACTCCCTGAAGAACTGGGAATCGATCTCATTCTCTCATCACTCCCTTAGAGCTTCTCTAACTTTCTTTTCAATTTCAATATGGACAACATTGAGAAGTCTATATCTGATCTTCTTATCTTCATTCTCTAATTGGACAAAGATATGAAGCATGAAAAGCCTTTTATCCTTATGGTGAATAAGAGGAAAGGGAGGGCAAAGAGATTTAAGACAAAATCTTCTTCACGACCTTCCAAGAAAAGGAAGATCAAAGTGGAGGAAAGGGAACATAAGGCTATTTGTTTCGCATGTGGAAAGAAGGGCCACTGGAAGAAGAACTGCACCTAGCCTGAGAAGCAAGGGGAAGCTTCAAGTGTGTTTTTTATTGAATGCAATCTATATGTTTCTACCAATTGGGTATTAGATACAACTTGTGGTGCTCACATATGTATCCAAATATAGGAATAAAGTATATTCAAGAAGATTGATCTAGGGGAGGTAGATCTATGAGTAGCCAACAGAGCCAGACTTGTTGCTGTAGCTGTTGGGGACTACCACCTCACGTTGCCAACTAGGATGATCTTGGTGGTAAAGGGTTGTTTTTATATGCCTTCTGTAACTAAAAAAATATTTTCTGTATCCAGACTAGATATAGATGGATTTTTTTTCATGTTTAGAAATTAATGTTACTTCTTTTAAAAATATAACATTTGTTTTGGTAGGGCACATTTATACAATGGTCTTTATCTTTTGGATTACACAAACCAAGTAATGGAAATTTAAGACAAATATACTTCACATGGCTCATAACACACCCAACTTTGGCATCACTGACTAGGTGATGTAAATAAGAAATTCTTGAAAAAGTTACATCAAGATGGATATTTAGATTCTTTTTAACTAAAACCACTTTGCGTATGTCATGCCTGTTTACAAGGAAATATAACCAAATCCCCATTTAGTGGGAAAGGTGAAAGGGCTAAAGAGATTCTTGAACTAGTTCATACCAATGTGTGTGGACCATTTCCAGTTGAAGCAAGGGGTAGGTACTCATACTTCATAACTTTTACGAATTATTTTAGTTGATATAGATATATCTACTTAATGAGGTATAAGTTGGATTCCTTTGATAAGTTAAAGGAATATAAAGAATGATGTTGAGAACCAGCTTGGTATGAAGATTAAGAAACTCTGCTCATACTAAGGTGGAGAATATCTTAATCAGGACTTCATTGATTACTTATAAGAGTTTGAGATCCTATCCCAACTCACTCCTCCTTACAAACCTCAATGGAATGGTTTATGGAAAAGGAGGAACTACACCTTGTTGGACATAGTGAGATCAATGATGAGTCATGCAAGTCTTCCATTATCCTTTTGGGGGTATGTGTTACAGACAACGACACACATACTAAACCAAGTACCAACTAAATAGATAAATGGTATTTCATATGAGTTCTATATTAGAATAAAAACCATGCTATCGAATTTACATTTTTGGGGTAGCGAAGCGTTTGTTAAGGCCTCTTCAGGTTGAAAACTCTCACCCCGAGGCATAAAGTGTATCTTTATAGGATACCCCAAGGAAACAAGGGGATATTACCTATAAAACCCCTTATAAAAAAAGTTTATAGTGGCAAGACATTCCATATTCCTTGAGAGGGATCACATCTCCAAAATAGATAGTGGGAGAAAGATAGACTTTGATGAAGTCGAGGCTCAAGGTACACAAGAGTTGGTATAGGAACAGATTCCACAAAGCCCCTTGGAAGAAAAATCTATTATAGAGACACAAGTACTATGTAGGAGTACAAGAGAGGTTAGAGAACCAGAATTATAGGATTTTCTAGTTATCGAGAATGGTGACTCATTATTATTTGATAATAATGATCCTCTAACCTACAAGGGAGTAGTAAGTGGCACAAACGTTGCCAAGTGGAAAGAAGCCAAGAATTATAAAATGGATTCCATGTACCAAAAACAAGTCTAGATTTTGGTAGATCCTCCAGTTGATATAAATAATATTGGTCTCAAATGGGTATTCAAGAAGAAACTAGACAAGGACAAGTTAGTACCAATAAGGAATGACTCGTTGAAAAAGGGTTTAAACAGCGTCAATGAATTGACTATGATGAAACTTTCTCACTAGTTGCAATGCTGAAATCCATCAGAATTCTACTTTCCATTACAGATTACCATGACTATGAGATGTGGAAAATGGATTTCAAAATAGAATTCTTTAATGGGAACCTTCAAGAAGATGTCCACATGGCACAACCTGAAGGGTTTGTGACACCAAAGGATGCCAATAAGGTATGTAAGTTGATGAAATCCATTTATGGATTAATGAAAGCATCTAGGTCATGGAACATTTGTTTTGATGAATCCATAAAAGAATTTGGTTTTATCAAGAATGAATGTGGGCCTTGTGTCTACAAACGTTTTATTGGGAGTGCAGTCGTTTTCTTTATAGTATATGTTGATGACATATTAATTATTGGAAATGAGATACCAGTATTACATTCTATCAAGGCATGGTTGAATCAATGCTTCTACATGAAGGAATTGGGTGAGGTAGCGTATATTCTTGGGATCAAGATCCATCATGATAGATCCAAGAGATTGCTGGACCTAAGTCAAAGTACATACATTGATAAGATACTGAATAGATTTAGTATGGAATATTCCAAGAGGGTATTGTTTCCAATGTCATGTGGCATTAATCTTTTCAAGAAAATGTTTCCTCAGACACACAAGGAAAGAAATATAATGGCAAGGACTCTATACGCATAAAAAATTGGGTCAGTCATGTATTCCATGCTATGTACTAGGCATGATGTCGCCTACACATTGAGTGCAGTAGGAAGATATCAAGCTGACCCAGGTGACCACCATTGGATGGCATTCAAGACTATCTTAAAGTATCTATGGAATACTAAAGATATGTTCTTAGATTATGGAGGAGATGAAGAACTAGTCATTAGAGGATATGCATATGCTAGTTTCCAGACTGATCAAGATTACATAAAGTCATAAACAAGATACATGTTTACTTTGAATTGAGGTTCGGTGAGTTGGAAGATCTCAAAGTAGAGTGTGGCCGTAGATTCTACAATAGATTCTGAGTATATCACATCTTTTGAGGCAGCTAAAGAAGTAGTTTGGATGCGAAGCTTTGTCTAGGAGCTAGATGTGATACCTATCATTAAAGGTCCCATCACACTATATTGTGATAATACTGCAGTGGTGGATCTCACAAAAGAACCAAGGTCACATCAGTGGACGAAACACATACATCGGAAGTACCATTTCTTGAGGGATTTTTCTTAGAGATGTGAAGTTGCAATGAGAAGTATTTCCATGGAAGAAAATGTGTTGAACCCCTTGACTAAATCCTTGACTTAGCAGAAACCTGATCATCTTGTGAGGTCTAGCGGAATGAAAGTCGTAGACAGTTGGCTCTAGTCCAAGTGGGTGTTTTTAAGAGTTGCTGTCCTAGAACCTACTAGTTTTACTTTGATTAAATGGATATTTAATGTATTATTACATATTGTTCATTGTTCTGTATGACTATGATGCAATAATGTCCTAGAGTATTTGTTGCATTGATATGGTCATGGCAGTTCCCCACTATGATGAGAACCTTGAAATGATATAACAATATTCTTAAAAGTAGTTCTACGGTTGGATGAAATACTATGATGGGACACATAGTATGCAGACCGTCAGGTGTGAGTACTCATAAGTAGATGAGACTTCCTCTCATGAAGTTCACACTTGGTAATCTCCAAGATAGAAGATTATGAGAACAGACCCGCTAGTAGGAATTCCACATCTTTTAGTGTCATTAGATATTTCTATCTGTGATCCTGTGTAATAATACTTATACTTTAAGATTATCATTAATACCTGTCACGACTCACAAACTTTGATTTACTGACGAAAACCATCACACAGGCAGTTGGAAGGAAGTATGATACGTTGGGTGCGTCACGAGTGTCATGTTATTAATGAATAAGTCAAGGAAGGATTTGTCCCTTCCATTTATGGAAGTTGATATCTCGACCCTTTGATTGAAATAGAACCGTCACACGAAATACCATGTCCATGCTGTAACAATGAGTTTATTTTAGGTAATCAAAGAATGGAATATCGAGTATAAAAGTTGATGACACTGTCATGAATCCTACTTGATGAGATATTGCAGCAAAGGTATTATATTACATAGTGAACATTTGTATGTGGATGTCGTTGTTACAAATTTACGTTCTTTCTCTTGGGTGCCTTGACTTGTTTCTAGATATTACTCTTGGACTTTAGGCAAGCCCGCCTAATGCCTACGAGAAAAAATCCTAGAGGTTCACACACTAAGTGTTTTTGGTGGTTTTGGTTAAATTCTATTTGAATTTAATTAATTAAATAAATATTATTCTCAAGACCATGGAATAATTTTATTCAAGTTAAAATTATCACCTAAATTAAATAAAATATATTTACTTATTTTATTGAACATTTAATTAATATTTATTTACTAGTTTGTAAATAAAAGATTTATTTATGAGAATAAATTATCTATTTATTTATTTGGGTGTTCAATAAATGGAAGTGGAGTTCCAGAAAACCAAGGTCGGTCTGGTAGTAAAATAATTATTTGCAAGATGGTAAATAATTATTTAACTAGTTGGCACAAGTTAAAATAATAATGACACTGCTATTATTTTGGGATGCATAATTTTATTTTATAATTCCGTTTTGTGCAAGTTGGTGCACCATGAATAATGACACGATATTATTATTATGAGCACGAGTTTTCTCTAAGTTCATGAATGTATTTAATTGTTGCTATGAAATTAAATATTTTAATTAAAATTTCACGTATACAAATAGACAAGTAAGCCTATTGTTCCAAATATCACACCACACACCTGGTGAATTGAGAATTGCTGAGCTAAAAAAATTCTCTCTCGAATCCTCTTCTCTTCCCTCTCAAGAATGAGAGACGTTCTTCAAGGATGAAGAACAAGCAATCAAGAACGACCGACACAAGACACTTTCTTCACCACGCTAGCACTCGGAGAATGAGAGGTGTCGATCAGAGGGCATCAGAGAACATGTGGATCACCGCTAGAGGGATTGTAGTTTGGATACTTACAAGCGTAGTGAGATAAATCAGAAGGGTTATTTCGGGCGATCAACATCATCAATGAAGAAAAATACCAAAGGTCCAGGTATAATTTTTCTTTTTGAAATTAATTAATTTAATTATAAACATTATGTGGAAGATCCTATCTAAAGGTTTCGGGCCTCTTTGTTATTTATTTAAATCTTTGATTATATTCTGTGGAGACTAGTGTTCATCATCATATTGATCCCATAATAATCATTGATCATGGTAAAAATAAAAGTTGGGTGCTATCCCAACCATGCTTCCGCTGCGCCCAGAACCTTCAAGAGGGACGTTCTTCTAAATAATTGCACTATAATCCTCATTCAAATTAATCATTGAAATCTCATCCCAATCCCTTTTATTGTATAAGAATATTTTAAAAAATTTCAAATATGATGGAATTTTGTTCAACAATTCCACAAAGGTAATGTTGATATTAAAAATTTGAAGTAATTTTAATTAATCTAGTTTATTATTCTTTTTTAGACTTTGGGGAAACTGAATGGGAGGGAATAATTTTTCAAAAAAGGTTGTTCGATCTTCTTATCCCCAAACATAACCTTTTTATACCTCTTTGATTATTCACCATTTAATTTTATTTTGTTCTTGGGATTTTTCATGTGATGATTTATAATATTTATTAGATTTATCAAATATATCTATATTTCTAGTTTTAAGATTTTTTATATTTTTATTTTTGGTGTAAAAATTTTCATCACATTATTTTCCATAGATTATTCCCTATTTGGTTCTTGAGTTTTTTAGACCTAACCTAGTTTTTACTACCATCACATTCACCTTTGGGTTTGGTTTTGTTGTACTAAGTATTTTTCGTTTATCTCTCCCTAATAAGTCTCTAGAAAACTAACCCATTTGGGAAAGAAAATTGTTCAAAATAGATTTCTGAGATTCCATTTCATATTTGTGTCTAACCTCTTGAGAATTAATTACAACTTTTAATCTATCCTATTGAGAATCCAATTTATTAAAAAATTGGATTAAAATACCCTCTTTATTATTTTGTGCATTTTAATTTGAATATTCAACCCAAAATTGATTTTGAAGTTGTGGTTTAGGCTGTGATGGTATTATATGGGCAATATGATTTTTAAACACTCACTATTCTTCCATGAGATATTTGGGTGTTTTTTTACTAGATTTATATTGATTTGATAATGGGTCATTAGAACCCTAATTTTTGGTTTAATAATCTAGAAACTGGGAACTCTCATTGGGATGTAAAGGGGGTAAATATTAGGGAAGCATCGCTGTGAATGAAAAATCATCCCAGAATAGAAAAACTACCCCTAAGTGAATTTTCATTAACTATAGGATCCTGGGTGATATTTTTATCCCTATGAATGGTTTACTTACTATAATTCTTATGTTATTACTTTTGGGCCAACTTCTCTAACATTTTATTACGTTCATGGGCAATCATATCATAAAGGCCACCCCCATAAAATTGATACACTAGATTTTGGTTATATGATGTATGTGCATTATGAAAGGTATCCATCTAAAGATGGGGAGACAATTTTTGTTTTGGAAACTATCTAATAAAGTCTCTAAATCTATCCCAAGATTTATTGAATAATTCTCCCGCATCCTAGAAAAAACCAATGATCTTATTCCCAACCTCAATGGTAGTGTTAATAGGATTGAATTTGGAGGCAAAATATTTGAAATCTTATCCCTAGGTAGAAAAATTTATTAATTTAATTTCTAAAACCATTTCATATCTCTACCCTTGATATAGAATGGAAAAACACTCAACCTCAACTATTCTTCACTCAAAGCTCTCAGAGGAAACTTTTGGACTGAATGGTAGAAATCTCTAATAAACTCAAGTGAATCCTTAGTGATTAAACCATTAATGAAGCATGGAGTAGGGAAGATACCTAACCTCATAATTATTAGACCTTTGTGATATCCTTATGAAATATGGATTGGTAGAAATTAATGGAAACTGAAACACCCTAAGTCTAGGTCTCTCTAGGACTATAATAATGGGTTGGACTAAGTTCTGGTTTTGGTTCAAATATTTGGGCCTCTTTTCTTCCAGATTTTTTTATTTTAGTTTTTTTATTTAGGAAACTATAAAGTTTATTTAAATCTTGAATTAATGGTTCAATTTTAGTACATGATGTTATGGAACTAGTGTGAATTCAGTGACAAGTGTAAATAGTGAACACAACTACAATGACCTATAATTTTATTAATGGAATTTCTCTTCTTATAATATAAAGCCCATACATTACATTGATAAACCAAAAAAGAATTATTCTCATAAACAAATAAGGACACATAAGTCAACAAATAAACCAATAATAATACCTAATATTATAGTATAATAATAAATAGAAAATAAGATAACAATAATGGGAAACTTTGGGTATGCTCGATCCACTATAATGACTACACTCACGAAAAAAGCTATATAAATAAAAGCTAATGTTAAAAATGGAATATAAATTTTAAGATGAAAGTATTTATAAAATTGAGATAAAATATAAGTGAAATAATAATGAATGAAATAAGTGGTATTTATCAAAATTAAAGAACCTATACCACTAGAATAGTAACCTGACCGTTGGAATAGTAATATGACCATTAGGAATAGTAATCTGAACATTAGAATAACAACATAACCTATGAAAGTATAAATTAAATTTATGTATGTTATAAATTAAAATATAATATATTTATATTATGGTATAAGTAAATAATTTTTAAAAAAATGATAAATTAAGTTTTAGTATTTTTTAAAACATAAATATTTTATTTGAAATTTTATAGTGAATATAATGGTTATAAAATATATTATAATATTAAAATAGACATTTTTAGAATAAATGATGATTTTATTTAAAAAATAAATTCATCATATTAAGAAATTTATTTTCATAAAAAGGATTCAATTTTTTAAATCTACATGTTGAAAAATGGTTAGGGTGATTTATTGTGATTTTTCTAGAATAGTTGAATTTTTAGTGAATAGTGAAATACGATAATTTTTTGTATTTAACATTATCAGCTAAATACATTATTTTTTTTGTTATGGATGATGTATGGATGATGTAAGAACAAATTGGTTCAAACTCTACTAAACCATTTATTTTATTTAGTCATAGTAATCAACACCATTAATAGGTTTGAGCCAAAATAATAAACTAATGAATATAATATTCAAAAACACCCCTCTCCCCCTATAAATACCACCACTCACCGTCCCTTATCATCACACCTTATAAGACTTTTAGATTGTAAATATTCTACATAATTACCTTCCAAATCCTATTCCCCATGCCCAAGGTCTGCTAATCTCAAAAAAATACCAAACCAAAGTTCCTTAAGGAGGTTCTCAAGGGGACAACATTAAAGAGGTAAAATCCTCAATCCTTCTCTTTTAGTTTATTTTATTTTATTATCCTACCCCCACCTTCCCTATACAAAGAGGAATGATAAATAATGTATCATATATATAATGGAATGATATTGTGATAATGGAATATCCATCACCAAATCTCTTCTCTTCTCATTTTATTCTAAAAATAAAAAAATCATCCGTGATATGTCGGTTCACCACCTTTGTGGATGATGAGTTTTAGTTTTTCATTACTACATTAAAGGATGTTCATAAAACCATTATTTTAGTTAAAACATATTTTAATATATATAATAACTTTTTCCATGTTTTGGAACTGATATATAGACATAATATTAAATAAAACGAAACTAGTTAATGAGGATAAAAAATACGCCAAAATAAACTAAACATTTATCATTAAAATATTATCAAATGAATCATCCACATATAAGAAAAATGATAAATGGGGCCATTTAAACTTTTTTAAGTGAGTTATTCCTTATAATTTTACTATTGGAGAATTATTCCTATTTTATAAGAATTTCCATAATTATATACAAGTAAACTAACCATGAAACTATGAAAATGAAAAATCTCTGAATGATGAAATTGAACATTATAACACATTGTAATATCCATAAAAGAACTTAATAAAATTATAGTTAATCAAATAGATATATAACAGGTTCAAAATTAATTAATTAAAAAATATAATTTGATTATCTAGGATATTAAGTGTATGTGCATAAGGCTTTTGTACATAAGGTAAGAGATCTCTTTGAACCTACAAATTACATGTGGGTCACACTTTCTCTCTCTTTTCCCAAATGTAATTATTAATTATTATTATATACTTCTAAAATATTATATTTTTATGTACCAAAAATATTTATGTATCGCAATTCATCTTTCTTTTATGGGGAATTACATGTTTTAAAAGGTTCCCTTCTCAATTCCTCCCGATAAGCAAGCCCGACTAATGGGAACTTCCCCATTTCTTACCAATTTTCATGTACACTCCATAATATATTTTAATCCACCATTTTTATAAAATAACACATTTTATCATGAAAAAATATCTTAGTTCATTTTTCTTTTTATACAAACAATTATGACATTTCCCTCTTTAAAGACTCTTTAATATTTTCCCTTAAACCGCACTAAAGTGGCTCATTTCTAAAGTTTATTAAACACTATTTTTCATGTATTCACTTCAGTTGGACTTAATTAATCAATATATATTTTTAATTTTATTTTATTATTGTCTATAAATTATTTAATACCTTCTTTCATGGATACCTTTATGATAAACCCTTTGGTCATGCCTTATGACATGATTACAATACCCATTTCTTTCCATGGGTGACCCTTATTTCTATTCCTTATGTTTGATTATTTATGTAGAACACATATGAATGAACTTGTTATTATGGGAAAACCTATATAGAAATCTAATTAATTGGGAAATGTTTTTTTCATGAGATTTCATGTGTGGGATTAGGGAGTAAAAGTAATCCATTATGGTACTTTGTCCACCATGTGATATAGTATTGGAAGTTAGAATTGAATTATGTTTATGTCATGTGATGTATTGATTCTTCATTCTAATATTTCCATGATCATATGATTCCATGTTCTGTATGTTATGTTTCCATATGTTTATTCATGATCCATTCCTTTTATGTTAGCATGTTTTTCCTTTTAACTCATGTTCTATGATTCATTCACATGTTTATTCCCTTACTTGGATTTTTTATCAGCCCATTGGTCTATATTTTACCCCTGTTATCCAATATAGTTGTAGGAGCACAATGGAAGTTAGGATCTCATTATTTAGATTAAAAAATATATTTTATTCTAGTTTCATTATTTCTAATTATGTACTTTGTCTTCCAAAGACACTAGACTTTTCGATCATTGGTTTGTATTTCATGGATAATTATTCCCAAAATCATGTAATAATATATGTAAAAGGCTAGGGTTTCTATAGTTGTTATCAGAGAATGGTCTAGTTATTTTTTAGGGATTATGACTATAAAAATCTAGTTAGAACCCTAGGGAAAATTCTATCATCATGAATAACCTATGTTGAAACATAGGGAATCATATCTTAAGATATAATTTTAATTTATACATTATTACATAAAAGTTTATGGTTTCATTTTTATATTCTCATTAGATAAGTTTTAAAGTGACCTAAGTTTATTTTATTTTCTATTTGTTTAGTTAGTGGAGATATATGGGATAACTCGTGCTAACAACCAATGTGATTGGAAATATAAATATTTCCCTAATTAAATTAAAAATATGATGGGAATGGGAGATTATAACTTCATGAAAATACTAGCTCAAATAGCTCAATTTATGAATAATAACATGAATCATGTGGAATATCCTCATTCTCCTAAGAAATAACTAGTTGTATTTGAATACTTTATGCAAAAATTCCTCATATCTTTAGTGGATATTTTAATCCCCTCACTATGGAATAATGGATTAACTATATTGAAAAGATATTATCTATTCTCTAATTCTTAGAAGAAGATAAATTTATACTTGTGGTCTATCATTTTGATGGGGAGTCTGATTAGTGGTGGAAAATAATCATAAAACAAATCCATGGAGGAAATTGATTCCATGGATTGGAAAGAATTTAGGAAATTATTTTTCAATAAATACGTTTCCTGAACTCTCCATATTAAGTTGGAGAGGGAGTTCCTCAGACTAATGAAAAATGAAAATGTATCTATGAATATGTATAAGAAAAATGTTACAAGTATTTCATGATACACCTTCAGATTTATCATGAACACTTCATGTAAGGTGTATTGTTTCTTTAGTGGATTAAAGTTGAGTCTATGAAAATCCTTCATAATTTGAGACTTTGAAAGCTATGAAAAAAATTTATGATGTGTACTAAGGGTTGAGATGAAGATTAGTGACTCTCAATGGTAATGTGGGATCAGAGAAAAAAAGGGAAAATTGAATTTAATATGGTATGATCAATAGATAAATCCCACAAAGGAAAGAAAACCCAACATACCACATGTAAAAAATGTGGGAATAAGCATCCTGAGAAATGTCTAAAGGGAACCAGGATATACTTTAAATGTGAAAGAGAGGGGCATCCGAATAATTATCATTAAATGGATTTGAGGAATCCCACTAATGTGAAAGAATAAAGGAAGTTTTAGATTTATAGTCAGACTATAGTGAAGTGTTTCCAGAATAAGGAACATGATCATTATGTGAGCCAATACCCTAATCCAAGGGTTGTCAGAGTCAATAAACAATAAAAACCTTTAATGTAGCAAGAAAGGGAATATTCTATCACTACTGCTAAGGTTTATCCAAAAAAATGATGTGGTGATAGGTACACTCGTTATTAATTCAAGAATATAGAATTTACTATTTGATTCTGATTGTAGGCATTCTTTCATTTCTTTCATGTTAAATAGAACTACTTAAACATAAACTCAAAATATAAAGGTTGTGTTATTTGTGAGAAAAATTAATGGGAAAATTATTATATCTAACTTCTCCCCAGTTAATGGTTGTGGAATGAACCTCCCATAAAATATTTTCTAAATTAATTTGGTGTATTTTGTTTATATATTATGCATGGATTGACTATGTTTATACAAATACAATATCAACTATTAGGAAAATAAGATCACTCTTCACATCCTGAGGCATCCCCCAATTATGTACAAGTGTAAGGAGGAGGATGAGTATCCTTTAGAATCATCATCTCAATTGTGGATGTTATTGCTTTATAAACATGAATTCCTAGCTCAAATGATTGAGAAAAAAGGAGAGGCTAATGCTCTAAGACATTCCCATTATGAGGGACTACACTGATTTATTACCTATCCAATTGCATAGACTTCCTCCTAGATGAGAGGTTGAGTTATCAATTTATCTTGTACCTATATCTCATCCTATATCAAATTATTATTACAGGATGACCACCATTTAGTTGTAGGAACTAAAGAAGTAGTTATAAGAGAATATTGACAAGGGTTTTATATACCCGAGTGCTTCATCGTGGGGTGTACCAATCCTCTTTGTTAAGGATAAGGATGGATCAATGTGCCTATGCATTAATTATCAGGAACTTTACAAAATCACAATAAAGAACAATTATCCCCTAACATGTATATATGACTTGTTTGATCATCTATGTGGGGCCACATATTTCTCTAAGGTGGACCTTTTGTTAAAATATCACAAATTAAATGTTAGGAAAAAAGATTTTCCCAAGACTAACTTTAAAATGTGGTATGGACACTATTAGTTCATAGTGGTGCCATTCTAACTCACTAATGCTCCATAAATTTTCATGGACATAATTAATATAGTCTTTAGACATTACCTTGACAAATTTATGGTAATCTTTATAGATTATTTTCTGATATACTCCAAGAGAAAGGAGGAAGACACGAAGAATTTGAACACTATGATAACAACTTTTCGGAGGGAGAAAATATATGAAAAGTACAATAAGTATTAGTTATGGATGGAGGACGTATCATTATTGGGCATGTAATCACCAACAAAGGAATATATATGGTCCGTTATAAAACAAATGAAATTGAGGAGTGGCCCAGACCAGTATCTGTAATGGATATCCATAGTTTGCTTGGTATAGTTAGGTATTATCGATGGTTTGCAAGAAAATTCTCACAATTTTCAAACCCACTAAGAAAAATGAATCGTAAGGGAATAAAGTTTTTCTAGACTAGTGAATGTAAATAATACTTCATTGATTTGAAAAATAGGTTTATCACTGCACCCGTACTTGCACAACCGACAAGTGGGGAACTTTTTGTGGTATACAATGATGATTGAAAGAATAGATTAGGCAGTGTACTGATGAAAAATTATAAAGTGACAGCTTACACCTTAAGGTAGATGAAATTTTATGAGAAAAACTATCTTACACATGATCTATATTTGGTGGTTATGATCTTCACATTGAAAATTTGGAAGTATTATCTTTATGGGGACAATTGTGAGATATATAGTGATCATAAGAGCTGCAAATATATATTCACATATAAGGAGATTAATATGAACCAATAAATATGGTTAGATCTCATCAAGGATTATGACTTCTCAATCCATATTAAGGATATATGGGAAATTTATTATACAAAATTTCTAGTAAAAATGTTTAAGTGTAACTGGGTTGATAGTAATAGTGGTGTGAAACATGATGACCGTATGTTTTCACTCATTGATTTGAAAATATTTCATTGTAAAGAGGAACTATTTATCATGGATAAACATTAAAAGAAAATATTTTATGTTATCGATCCATAGAATGATAAGTGGTCCATTGTTTTTCAAAGAAAAATAATTCATTTCAATGATGATGATGTCATGGATTTATGTGAGGTTTCTTCATCTAATACATGACTTTTGGATGATAACAATGACTATAATACATAAGTTGTTCATGTTGTACAAAATTATCATTATGAAGGGATAAAAGAAAAAAATAAATTATTCTCCTAATTATTTAGGTAAATATTTATAATCTATTTTAAATTATTGACCTCTAAATTTTGTAAGTTATTTTTTACTTCAATTTTCTTATTTATATATTTTTTTCATTATAATTAATTTTGATTTTTTTTAGGAAATGTTTTTAATTTTTAAAAATTTTAAGATATAAATTATTTGTTAAAGATTTATTCATGTTTAAATTATCTATTTTTATATGTTTCTCTTAAATCATTCAACATTTTCCTTGTTTCCACCACCTTCGAGTGAGTTCAACGGCATTCAAGTTCCATTTATATCCAAATTTTTTAAGTTATTTTTTTATTTTTGAAGATAAATTTATTATATTCTAGTGAAAAATATCATTCATCCAATTAATTTTTGGTATACATTTTATTATCAATTATAATTATTTTGTTAAAATTTGTTTAATTTTATAATTTTTTTATGAATATAATTTTTTTGTGATTGTAATTTGTTTTTGGTTGTAACTATTTGTATTTATAAAATTTTTATCATTATAATATGTTTTTGGTTGAAATAATTTTGTTCTTTAATTTTTTTTATTTATAAATTGGTTTTCCTATATATTATGAATAGTAAAATTTTTATTTATTACATTTATTAAATTTAAACCAAATATAGGTTCATATAATTTTATTGAGGTATCATACATATTTCAAAATTCTAGAAACTAAGGAAGGCGAACCGAGGTTTTGGAAATTTATCATTTAAATATATATCTATAGTAATTAAATTATTTAATGAAATTAAACATATATTTCTTAAAATTATTTGAGGCTCTTCTTATGATCTAGAAAGGATGCTAACTAAATATGATAGAAATGGGATTAAAATTTTACCAAAAGATTCACTCACACATGGAGATAAAGTGTGATAATTAACTTTGATGAGAATGAATTTCCAACTCTCCTAAATGACACACAATTTAGGAGTTACCTCACTATACAAATTCATTGTAGGATAATTATTTTATAACCTAATTGGAGGATTGTCGAACATTCGGTGAAAGGTATTTTATGGTAGTCCCTAATGGTAAAATTTATAAACATATTTATATAGTTTTCCATTGGTTTAAATATTATACATTTCTTAATATTTTATTCATTCAACTAAAAGTTTATGTTTACTTTCATGATAGAAACAAGACAAAGATATTTTAATATAATGTTTACTTGAACTTATATTTTTGGGAGTAAAAAAGAAAAATATAAATTCCTTAAGTATGATTTTATAGACAGAGATACATGATATAATTTTTTCCCCAATCGGTTGGAGGAATCTTTTTTGGTTTTTTTGTTCTTTATAAAAATTATTTGTTTACTTAATTTTCATTACGCTCTAACTTAATTATTTTTTTCTTATGGAACATTCCTATAAGAAAAATAACCAAGGGATATAGTCTCACAATTTATACCCTTATACATTGTCATGAGGATGGTATCTTTTATTAGAAGAACAAATAATTGATAAAAAAATAGTGAATTAAGAGCCAAGTCAAGTAGCGACTCTGAAGAGGTCCCACTAAACCCTTTATCTCCCCCCACTCATAATGAAAATGGAAAATGATGAGAATATAAAAGAAGGGAATGTATATTACTAATCCAATAAAGGTAGTAGCTAATAAGATTGTAAATAATTAATTTAATACTTTTTATCAATGTTAATATTTTGTAAATTTATCTTACTGATATGACATTTGAAAATATTACTTCAGGATGAGCTTCAAGAGAAAAAGACATAAGGGACCTTTATCCTTGAGGTTATGAAGAATATTATTACTATTGATTTAGTAAATCTAAAACATCGTCACCGTGTGAGAGGGTATAAGGAGGTTGTCGTATTTTAAAAAGTTTTTTTGTCGCACTACTAGTGATACATAGATGGGGGAAAATATAGGGAATAAATTGATTTTTTGAAGGATGAGAAGTGATACTTGAATGATTTTATAGAGAATAAAAATAAATTATATTTATTTTATATGATTATAGAAATGATGTGGCAAAATTAGCCTGTATACCCTTCCTACCCAGATCCACCACCTCCTTATTCAAACCTTAACATGTACTATGAGTTGCATGATAGGGATATCCATATATATATATATTATCAAATACAGAATTCTAAATCATTTTGGTAATTATGTACATCATCATATTATGTATTCATGTCAAGTAAGAGTATTGTTACATGACATTATTGATCCAACTACTCCATTCTTAATGCATATTGAGGAGGTTTCCATAGTTGGACAGAGTATTGACCATTTTTTACTTTGACCTGCTAATATTTGTTGTTAGTAGATATATGAGGTATATCTAGGTTTTGATTTTTTATTTATCATTAAATAAAAAATTACTTCTAATATTTAATTACACTTATCTTATATAAGAGTATATGAAATCGAATAAATCACTCTAAAGGAAATGAAAATTTCATGTTCTGGTGCCTTCAGATATTCCTCAGGATGCCAACTGGGTAAAACTGTTATCACATGTTTTTACCATATTATATAATTATTATAATTTTTTGATTAAGTCTAATATATGTTGAAGATATTATAGATCAAATATTTTTTAAAATTGACGTGATGAATGCTATAAAGGGTGATCGGCTTATTGTACTTGTGTTGCAATTTTTTTCCATATAAGTAAATTTCACTTATTAATTTATTTTCATTAAGTAATAATATTTTATGTTGACTTAATTAATTAATTTTGTAATTAGGTTTATCTATATTCTTTGTATCCAATATGATTTCAATTTTATTTTTGTTTTTATAGACCCTGAATATATTTCAACAGACTTGAAATATTAAAATAAAAAATCTAGACTTGAATATGTGTCTGAAAGATTTAAAAACATAGAGATCACATGTTAGTTTTTTCCATTCATTTACAGGTAAGAAAAAATATATAATTATGAACCACTATTCATTATAGTGTTATTAATGATTAATATATTATATTTTAGAGTAAATTTGATGTTGGGTGTATTTTATCCAAAAGAATGTAGAGCATATTGGTTATGCTCTTTATTGGGTGGTTTTCGAAGAAATTTGGAATGTTTTTAATGAAGTAAGTATTATTTAATGATTTTAGTTTTTTAATCATATTTTCTCATTTTATATCTATTTTTATTGTTAGTATTTTAAATTAAAATAGTTCATGGATTCTTTTCAACAAGTCTTTCTATCCAACATCGGATCCAGAAAATATTTATTATGTGAAATCTTATATAGATAACTTATATATCAATGAATACATAGTTTTTCTTACATATCTTTGGTTTTTATTTTTAAATTATTGTTTCATAACCACTTATTCATCATCAAAATTAATTTTTGAATTGGATATTACATTTTAAGATTCATTTTTGAGATAATCAAGACCAAAATAACAACAGATTTTAGAAAAGGTTAGTCTCATTATAACACTTTTAATTTAGACAAGTATGTTATGTTTTAAATTCTTAACATTTTATTTTGTATTTTTTATGATGTTTATTTTTTTATAAATCTAAAAAAAATTTACAACATTTTCTAAGTTTACTACTCTGTATATTTAGTTCCATTTATGTGTGTATTTGTAATAATTGTTGTAAAAGTTATCGATGTGTTTTTTTTCGCTTATGTTGTTTCTATTGGGGTTTTTTCTCAATTTGGTTATGTAATTTAATTTAATAGGCATGGGATTATGTGATTTTGTAATATTTATAAAATAAATTCAAATTATAATATTAGTTTTTAGTAAAAAACAATCTCAAAAGCTTCCAGGGAGATCTTTCCACATCGTTTTTATAGAAAATCGACATCCAAAGTCAACCTAGACATCTACATCCTTTAGAATTCATTTTTATAAAACCAATGTTGAAATCCCTCATAGAACACATTACACATTAGTTTTTACTAAAAAACGACATCAAGAGCCTCCCAAAAAGACTTTCCACGTTAGTTTTCTGAAAAAACCATAGAAATCCCTCTATTTATTGCCCTTTAGAAGGGTTTTAAACATAACTTGTTTTAAAATTGGTTATAAAATGACATTTAAAGGTAAAAAAACCAACGTCACAAGTGTTTTTTTCACTAGTGTTATATGTATATATGGATGTGAGGAGTTAATTAGAAAATTTATGTGAAATGTAGTTATAAGAATTAAAATGGGGAACTATATCATCTATTGGACTCTCCTCAGTGGAAGAAGATTGACCATGAGTATCCTGAGTTTGTAAATGAGATGAGAAGCCTTTGTCTTGCACTATCTATAGATGGAGTGAATCCTTTTGGTGTGTATGGTATCACTCATAGTACAAGGTCCATTATGTTGGTAAATTATAATTTTCCACCATGCTTATTGTTGGTCCGAGTGGACTCACAAGAGGGGGGTGAATTGAGTTCCAATTAAAATTTCTGTTTTAAAAACTTCATCTTTAAAACCCCCAATTAAAATATAAAATTAAACTATAGTGAATTTATACCAAAGTAAAGGTTCTGTTAGGTTCTCAAGGGATTGATTATTTCCCAGCTAATCAAATCAGAAGAGTTGATTAAATTTTGAAACTAACTTACTGATTTACAACTAATATAAACACTTGCGAGTTTAATTTTCAAAGTGACTTTAAAACAGTTTTGGTTTTAAAGTAATTAGTAGTGGAATAAAAAATAACTTTGAATATAAACAAGCACATCAGATTTAACCAAGACGTTCAGTCTCAATCTAAGACTTAGTCCTATCAAAACTTTATATAAAATTGATCCACACCCTGGATCGGGGATAAACAACAGTATACAACTATCCAGGTCACATGACCTCTACCACTGTTATCCATGGGAAACAAAAAAACAGCAACCAGCTATCCAGGTCACACGACCTCTACTACTATCCCAATGGGAATTAAAAGATGTAAAAGTGTTGAGTGAGGATTTAAAAATCCTCCAGTTAAAGCACAGGAGACAGTGTGTGTGTTAAATACAACAGATAACAAACACTGCTCAATATGGAAAAAGATAAATCACAGAGAAAATATTTAGAGTTTAGGAATGGCTCTAGTGATTGTCGTGCAGTTCTGGACTCCTTTGATTGATCAGAATTTTCTCTGAGTCCTCTTCTGGTTTTTGTCTGGAAAACAGAGTATCGTCTGTTTCCTTGACTTCCAGGTGTAGAGATAGTCGATGAAGCTCTTGTGTTATGTTCTTGTTCTTAGCTCTTCACTGGTATGCAGTAATGAATGAGTTCTTCGTGTAAGTTCAGTCGTCTCTTTGCATTCACGCTCAGTTGTTCTTCTAGAACACCTCGTGGTATGTATGTCTCTATGTATTTGTCTATTCATCTCCTCTGTTTGTAGTAGCACATCTTTCCTTTATTTAAAGCACGAGCTCCGACAAAAGATGATTTAGTTTTTGCAGGTACGAAGTACGGTTCCCTGACATCCAACAACCTTCATTAAATAAATGACAGAGCATTAAAATATTCCTAATATGACCGTTGGTTAGATTAAATAAAGATAAAGAAATTAAAGCAGTGTCGGGTTCTATCTCTGGAACGGTAGCTCTTGATATCGGTAGACTTGTGTTATGATAGGTGTCTGTATCGGTAGACTTCATTTGTAACGGTATACTTTGTAACGGTAGCTGCAACTGTAGACTTGATCACATCAGTAGCGGTGGACTTGTAACGGTAGCTGTGGCTCTGCCTTGTATTGGTAGCGGTAAGTCCCTATCGGTAGCTTCCTTGATGTATCAGTAGACTTTGCATATCGGTGGACTTCAGCATATCGGTAGCTCTGTATCAGTAGATGTCGACTTCGATGTAGCGGTAAACTTGAGTACCGGTGAGCTTGTAACTGTAACTCTATCGGTAGACTTATTGTAATGTATCGGTAGACTTTGATGTAGCGGTGAACTTTGAGTACCGGTGAACTTGATGTATCGGTGAACTCCATATCAGTAGCTCTATTCGATATCGGTAGCTCTAAGTCATAACGGTAGCTACTGTTCTGTATCGGTAGCTATAAACTTGTTTATGCATTCTATTGGCAGAATGTGTTAGGTTAGAGTACATATATTCAAAAGACTTATATTAAGCATAATTGAAAGTAACAACATATAATAAAGCATATTTCAGATGTATCAAACATAATTAAGATATAAATAAAATATAGTTGGGATTATCAAAATATAATAAAGCAACTCAATTCCCAGAGGGTTCAATAATCTCCCACTTTTTGATAATCACAACTTATGCCAAGAAAATTGAAATAGTATCAGAGGAAAATTTTCTTTTGAACAAAACTTCCATATTCCTCCCCCTTTCAAGTCTTAGTTCCTCAAGTCTCAGTTTCTCATTACCCCTTTGTGTGTTTCTCCCCCTTTGTTAAATCTTAGGTCTGATTGCTTATTTGCTCTCATTTTATCATGTTAGCATTTTCTCCACCTTTGTGATTAACAAAAAGAATGGTAGCAGAGAAAAACTAAAGATTAGCAGAGAATAGATGACAAAGTAAAAGAAACTCAGTAAAGTAGAGAATGAAGAGGAATTTCATTAATACAAAAGACACACTGATAAAATCAGAACAAAAAAAAATACAAGTGAATCCTATAAAAAAGATCTAGAAACACTCAATCCTCCTCTGGAACAAGTGTCTTTCCCTTAGGATCAATAGACGGTTTTGGAATAGCTGAAGGCACAACTGGTGGTTCAGCTAAAGAAACTGTACCAGATTTGAAATCTGAGCTCCTCTGGGTGATCATCGGTGTCAATCTCCTGATGGATTGAACTGGAGTCAATTGAGGATTAATCCCAGAGGCAGAAGCAGGAAGGGCAGAAGGTACAATCACTGGTCTGGAATCCACATGCAGGAAGGGCAGCAATAGGTTTCTGAAATCCATTATAATTCATCCTCCTCTCTCCATTGTAGACACAAAATCATCCCTATTTTCAATGAATTTTTCCAAAGCAGGAGTAAGCTCTCTGAGCTTACTAACCTGTTCTCTGAAGGCTTGGGTAACTAGAGGTAACTTCATATTCTCAATCAAGAGTTTGAAATGGTTTTTCATTTGGTGCTTGGTATAAACCTTTCCAAAATAATCATCCACCTTATTCTTGATTGCCTCTAGAGAAGCAGTAGATGCCCGCAGGTGATCACAAACAAAACTATTAACTTCCCTAGTGGTAGAAAGAATCTGAGTATCTGATGCACCACTGGGACTGGCCTTAGCCAATTCTTCCTGAATAACAGTGCGGATCTGGGCAAGGTTCACACTGGAGCTGGATGAGGGAAGAGGTTTCATTGTAAAAGCCATTGTCTCCTTGAAGGATTGAGTCAGACTACTAACGACCTTCTGAACAAGTTCATCCCGGCTGTTCAGATGTTCTTTGACTGACTTTTTAAAGGCCTCAAAAACTTCCACAAATTGTTTGACCACTTCTTTTATATATCAAATTTTAGAGTTTACTTGATTTTGAGAGCTATGCATGGTAGTCAGAGAAGCAATCGATTGTCTGAAGGCAACTACAGCTCCCGTCCCACTCTCAATCTGAGTGTGGCACACTTTAAGTTCATCCATCATTTCTTTCACAGGACTGGACACACCACATCCAATGGATAACTCAAGGGATTTCTCCACGCTTTTCATCTCTTAAACCATACTTTTCTTCATATCTTGCACTGATTCCCTTATTGCTTCTTTCAATTCATCTTTTAAGGACTCAAGATCCTCCTTGGTTGCCACAGTTTCAGCCATAGTGGGTAGGGTAACTGATTCCTTTTAGGTTCGGTCTTCCTCATCAGAATATCCATAAGAAAGTACAAGAATCATATATCCAGGATCTGATGTCCAACCTTCAATGTCATATAGCACTGATACTAATCCAAGATTCTCCCCCTCACTTGGAACATTCTCCTGAGGTATCTCTTCCAACTGTTCTTCTTGAGGTAATTATGCAATTTCCTCTACAACTACAGAAGATTAAATATCCATTTGTTCTGAGTCATTAATGACTCTCTCATTAATAGGTGATGCTGCTACGTCTTCCTGATCAGGCACTATCCTAACTGTAGTGGCTATTAGAGGACTCAAACTGAGCTCTTTTTCAACATTTTCCTCATCATCTGCTTCACCATCAGCCTCCTTTTCTCTATTAACATCATGATCTGATTCAGTTGCCTCATCCTCCTCAGAGGTTTCCTTGACAACATACTGGCATGCTTCTTCTCCTTCTTCTGTAGTCTCTGTATCATTGTCCTTCAAGACAGTTTCTCTCTTTGGTAGTTCTTTTGGATGGCTAGCTGCTCCATAAGAAATAACCTGATGCACATGACTAGGGGGTAAGTCTGGGTCTCCTCCTTACTCAAATGATGTCTCTTCCTCCTCAGCTTCATCATCACTGTAGACCGGTTCTGGATCATCTGGTTCAAGACCAGGATCCCTCACATCCTTTGGTCTAGAAGGATGATCCACAGGAGTATACTTATCATAGATTTTTCCATCATCATTCACCCATGATTTCTTCCAAGGATTCAAACTGACTTTCATGTATTTACCAGAAGTTCTTGTAATACAGAAGTTGTCATTAACCACTACCAGCTCACCCTGAGGTCCAGCAACCTCTTTCACTTTTAGCATCACGGAAATCAGCTTTGAGAAAAACAGTGCATTTGATTTGGACTTCGGTGTAGTCATCTCTTCCATTTGAACCATAATCAATCTACATAGATTGATTCTCACACTGTGCTTTAGCAAATATAACAGATGTATATCTTGGAATCTCAAAGTGGAAAAGTCTCCCCTTCTCGGGCTAACAACATGCTGAATAAATTTAAACAACAACTTATCTTCTCCTACCATCTCTACAACAATCACCTTTCTAGGGGTCCCATTCCCTGTAAGCTCCAGCAAAGAATCTTTATATTGAAACACATCACTGGTTGAAGGTACCGATTTTGAATAAAACACATAATCTCCTTCATGTGGAACTCTCAAGTTCCCAACCCATTCTACTGAAGTAAAAGAAACTTCCTGTCCATTCACATAAGAAATCATTCTGTTTTCTTCATCAAAATTTTCAAAACAAACAAATTCATAGAACTGTTTTACCAGCTCTGGGTAATAAGGTCCATTGTTGTTCGCGAAGCACTCAGTCCAACCATGTTCTTCTAAAACTTTAAGAACCAAGGACTTTCTCTCCATGAGCCATTCTGCACACACCTCTTTCTCAACAACAATTTCTCACTTTGAGAGATGTAGGTTTATTGGATTCCTTCGAGATACACTTCCACTTCCACTTCCACTGGTACTAGCGTTCGATACTTTCTGTCTTTTCTCTTGCAGCTCATCACTCCCATCTGTAACCTGAGGTCTCTTTACGCGGGCCATTACAGATTTGAGGTTTAGGTTTTTGCGGCTTGAGAGGGTTAGGTTGGAGGGATTCGAACAGACGAGTTCATGGTGAGGTTGAGTGAAATCTAGACTCAGTTTAATATAATTTAGGATCCCCGAATAAAATAAACCATATATATATAAAAAAAATTCGATGTCTCAGCTTTACAGAAGTTAAAACAACACGAGATGTACCGGTAAAGTCTTCTAACAGTGAGTATGTCCTAACGGTGAGGTCTCCTAACGGCGAGGTCCCCTAATGGTGAGAATTTTCTAACGGTGAGGTCTCCTAACAGTGAGAATTTTCTAACAGTGAGAATTTTCTAACGGTGAGGTATCCTAACGGTTTCAAGGGTAAGTTATCATTCCTAATTCATGTCTAATGAAACTTAATCTTACTGAACATAATGGCTTAGTGAAAATATCAGCTAATTGAAGTTCAGTGCCTATAAACTCAAGTGTTATATCACCTCTTTGATAATGATCTCTTAAAAAGTGGTGTCTAACATCAATGTGTTTAGTTCTAGAGTGAGACACAGGATTATTTGAGATGTTAATCACACTAGTGTTGTCACAGTTAATTGAAACATGCTTAAAATCAAATACATAGTCAAGTAAAGTGTTTTTCATCCACAGAATCTGTGCACAGCAACTACCAGCAGCTATGTATTCTGCTTCAGCAGTAGATAATGCAACTGAGTTCTGTTTCTTACTACACCATGATACTAGGGATTTTCCAAGTAAGGGACATGTTCCAGATGTGCTCTTCCTATCTAACTTACAGCCAGCAAAATCAGCATCTGAATAACTTATTAAGTCAAATGATTTTCCTTTTAGATAAAAAAACCCAAATTTGAAGTGTACTTAAGATATTTAAAAATCCTTTTAACAGAAAGTAAGTGTGATTCTTTAGGATTAGCTTGAAATCTAGCACACATACATACACTAAACATAATATCTGGTCGACTAGTAGTAAGGTAAAGTAAACTCCCAATCATACCTCTATAATTAGTTTGATCAACAGGTTTCCCAGATTCATCAATATCCAATTTACAGGTGGTACTCATAGGTATATCACTTTCCTTAACACTATCCAAGCCAAATCGTTTTAACAAATCCTTATTATATTTACTTTGAGTTAAAATAATACCATCTTTAGTTTGAAAAATTTGAAAACCAAGAAAATACTTAAGCTCTCCCATTAAGCTCATTTCAAATTCATTTTGCATTATTTCTGAAAAATCAGTACATAAAGAATTCTTAGAAGATCCAAAAATAATATCATCAACATAGATTTGTACTATTAAAACATCTTTTGAAATCCTTTTTATAAAAAGAGTGGGATCAGAAATTCCTTTTGTAAATCCTTTTGAAATATGAAAGTTTAAAATCCTTTCATACCAAGCTCTCAGAGCTTGTTTTAAACCATATAAAGCTTTAGAAAGTTTGAAGACATGATTATGAAAATGAGGATTTGAAAAACCAGGTGGTTGTTCTACAAAAACAACTTCAACAATAAAACCATTTAAAAAAGCACTTTTCACATCCATTTGATATAACTTGAAATTCAGATGTGATGCCAAGACAAGTAAGATCCTAATTGCCTCTAATCTAACTACATGTTCAAAGGTTTCCTCATAGTCAATTCCTTCTTCTTGATTGTAACCTTGTGCAACTAGCCTAGATTTGTTTCTAATGATGTTACCAGATTCATCAACTTTGTTTCTAAAAACCCATTTTGTGCCTATGGTTAAAGTGTCTTTAGGTCTTTCCACTAATTTATAGAATTTGTTTCTTTCAAATTGATTTAGTTCTTCTTGCATAGCCATTACCCAAAATTCATCATTAATAGCATCATCAATGTTTTTAGGTTCAAGCTGTGACAAGAAGGCTTGATGTTCAACCTGATTTCTAAGAGAAGCTCTAGTCTCTGTCCCTCTATCAAGATTTCCTACAACAACATCCAAAGGATGATTATTTAGAATTCTAGTTGATCGAGTAAAGGTAGGACTAGAAATTTCAGGTTCATCAACAGGTTGGGAATCAACAGAAGAAGGTTCTGGAAAATTTCCATAACTGGATGTTTTTACTACAGGTCCACTGTCCTTATCATTAAGGTTCAAAACAGATAGATCATCTTCAAGATTTTCAAGAGAAGTCTTAGGCTCATGTGGATCAGTTTCATAAAATTTTATGTGAACAGATTCTTCCACACATTTGGTTCTCTTATTGAAAACTCTATAGGCTTTACTAGTTATAGAGTATCCTAGGAAAATTCCTTCATCACTCTTTGGTGAAAACTTTTCAAGATTATCTTTAGTGTTAAGAATAAAGAATTTGCAACCAAAAACTCTGAAGTAGTTAACCTTGGGTTTCCTACGGTTTCACAACTCATAAGGGTTCCTTTTAAGAACAGGTCTGATCAAGACTCTATTGATAACATAACAATCTGTATTTACAGCTTCAGCCTAAAAGTAAACAGGTAGGTCATACTCATTAAGCATAGTCCTAGCAATTTCCTGAAGGGTTCTATTTCTCCTTTCTACTACACCATTCTGTTGGGGTGTCCTAGGGGCAGAGAAATTGTGACTATATCCACTGTGTGAGCAGTAAGATTCAAACTCATGATTTTCAAACTCACAGACATGATCACTTCTCAGGGTTTTAATTTTAAGTCCACTAAGGTTCTCTACAGATTTGGAGTATTTTATAAAGAAAGAACAAGCTCCACTTTTGTGAGCTAGAAAATATACCCAAGTATATCTAGAAAAGTCATCTACTAAGACATAGACATAGTGCTTCCCATTTAAACTAGAAACTCTAGAAGGTCCAAATAAATCCATGTGAACCAACTCGAGAGGTTGAGAAGTTGACACTTCTTTCTTTGATTTAAAAGAAAATTTATGTTGCTTTCCCTTTTGACAGGGATTACAAACTTTGTCTGCTGGAAATTCAAGTTTGGGTAGGTCTGTAACTAAGTTCTTCCTAGAAAGTTTTCTAAGTGAATGTACATTGCAGTGTACTAATATTCTGTGCCAAATCCAAGACTCTTTATCAAAATCATTTAAACAATTAATATTTTTCTTAGATAAAGAATTTAAATCAACAGCATAAACATTTTCATTTCTTAAAGCAGAAAACACTAAAGCATTTTTAGAATTAAAAACATTACAAGAATCATTTTCAAATTTAACATAAAAACCATCATCACATAACTAAGAAATACTTAACAAATTATATTTAAGTCCATCAAAATATAAAACTTTAGAAATTAATACTGAGTCAGTGTTACCAATTTGGCCTAAGCCGATGATTTTTCCTTTTGAGTTATCACCAAAAGTGACAAAACCTCCATCAATTCTAACTAAGATTTTAAAGCATGAGAAGTCTCCTGACATATGTCTTGAAAATCCACTGTCCAAATACCAAGTCTTTCTACAAGATCTCTTTAAGCAGGTTCCCTACAAAACAAATTTAGATAGGAAATTATTTTGGTACCCAGATCTTCTTGAGTCCAGACAGGTTAGCCAATAAAACTTTAGGTACCCAAATTTGTCTAATGGGTCTCATAAGATTTCTAGAGTCAACAGATTTTGAAAGATAAACCTTATTAGATCCATAACTATAAATATAACTAGTTGAAGCATATGAAGTTTCAGAACTAGCTACATTCTGTCCAGATTTAGGAATGAATTTAGTTTTGGTAATTTTCCTTTGTCCAGGTCGGTATTCTATACCAGTAGTGTATCTAGGTGCTATTTTCTTACCTAGAATTTGAGTAAGAGTATCTTTACCATTTGTAAATTTTTCTAAGTCTTTCTTAAGTTTCTCATTAGATAATTTCAGTTCAGTGTTTTCTTTAAGCAACTGAGCATTATTTTCAATTTCAATATCAAGATCAGATTTATGTTTAATAGTTATAGCATACTATTTCTTTAAACCTTTGTATTTTTCTTTCAGCTCATTAGAGGTTTCTTCTAACATATCACAATATTCAAACAGTTCAGATTTTGACATGTTTTCTGAGTCAGAATCATCTCCATAATAATATGAATTTAAAGTAGGAGTTTCAGCTGTTACCTCAGATGTGTTTGTCATAAAACACATATTTGCCTTATTTTTGAGTTCAGTTTCAGAAACTTCAGATTCACTGGAGCTATCCTCAGAAGCACTCCAAGTATCTTTCATGGATTTCTTGTACTTATTGTCCTTGTATTCATATTTATTCTTGTACTTTAGCTTTGGACAGTCCTCTTTTATATGTCCTTTTCTTTTGCACTCATAGCAGACAACCTCATCTGTTTTGTCAGATTTCTTCCAATCCTTTTTCCAATGACCCTTGCTGTCATACTTACTTTTGTAGTTTCATTTTCTGAAAAGCTTTTTCTTCTTATAAAACTTCTTGAACCTTCTAGAAATGTGAGCCATCTCAGCATCACTATCAGAAGCACTCTCACTGTCTTCACAGCTTGAACTCTCGTTTATAGCTTGAAGTTTCTCCTTATCCTTGTTCTTTGAAGTTGAAGATTTGAAAGCAACAGACTTCCTTCTTGGTTCATCACCTTTTTCTTTGTTCACCTTAAGTTCTTCTTCATACATCATCAACTTGCCAATTAATTCCTTGACTGGAAGTTCTCCTATATCACACGATTCTCTAATTGAGACAGAAGTTCCTCTCCATATTTCAGGTAGACATCTCAGAATTCTCATAACTTGTTCCTTTGATGGAACATCCTTTCCCAGAGAGATCATTGTGTTGACAATTTCGTTGAACCTGAGATACATTTCAGAAATGGGTTCATCAGGCTTCATCTTAAAATTATCATACTTAATAGTATAAGTGTTCAATCTCATTTCCTTAACATTAGTTGTTCCTTCATGAGAAACAACTAAGGTATCCCAAATTTCATAAGTAGTTTTACAAGAAGATATTCTATTAAATTCCTTATCTCCTAAAGCACAGTACAAGGCATTCATAGCTTTGAAATTATTATTATAGGCTGTCTTAGTAGCTTCATTCCAAGTAGATCTAACAGTAGTAGGTATTTTATATTTTGATTCTATAGCAGTCCAGATATCAAAACCCATGCTCTCTAAATGAATTTTCATCTTGATTTTACACTGAGCATAGTTAGTGCCATTGAAAAATGGTGGTCTATTGGTAGCAACACCTTCAAGTCTATTATCCATGATAGCTTACTTAAAGAAAATATTTTAAAGAGATAAAAATTTAGAAATAACAGAAATTTTAAGAACTTTAAAATACAACTAAAATCACAGTTGAAAAACAGAGTACAAAATATTTTAAACAATCCTCTGATACCAAATGTTGGTCGGAGTGTAAACTCAAGAGGGGGGTGAATTGAGTTCCAATTAAAATTTTTGTTTTAAAAAATTCGTCTTAAAAACCCCCAATTAAAATACAAAATTAAACTATAGTGAATTTATACCAAAGTAAAGGTTCTGTTAGGTTCTCAAGGGATTGATTATTTCCCAGATAATCAAATCAGAAGAGTTGATTAACTTTTGAAACTAACTTACTGATTTACAACTAATATAAACACTTTCGAGTTTAATTATCAAAGTGACTTTAAAACAGTTTTGGTTTTACAGTAATTAGTAGCGGAATAAAAAATAACTTTGAATATAAATAAGCACAACAGATTTAACCAAGAGGTTCAGTCTCAAGCTGAGACTTAGTCCTCTCAAAAATTTATATAAAAGTGATCCACACCTTGGATCGGGGATAAACAACAGTATACAACTATCCAGGTCACATGACCTCTACCACTGTTATCTGTGGGAAACAAAAACAAGAGCAACCAGATGTCCAGGTCACATGAACTCTACCACTATCCTAGTGGGAATTAAAAGATGTAAGAGTGTTGAGTGAGGATTTACAAATCCTCCAGTTAAATCACAGGAGACAGTATGTTTGTTAAATACAGCAGATAACACACACTACTCAATATGTAAAAAGATAAATCACAGAGAAAATATTTAGAGTTTAGGAATGGATCTAGTGATTTTCGTGCAGTTTTGGACTCCTTTGATTGATCAGAATTCGCTCTGAGTCGTCTTCTGGTTTTTGTCTGGAAAACAGAGTATCGTCTATTTCCTTGACTTCCAGGTGTAGAGATAGTCGATGAAGCTCTTGTGTTATGTTCTCGTTCTCAACTCTTCACTGGTATGCAGTAATGAATGAGTTATTCGTGTAAGTTCAGTTGTCACTTTGCATTCACGCTCAGTTGTTCTTCCAGCACACCTCATGGTATGTATGTCTCTATGTATTCATTTATTCATCTCCTCTGTTTGTAGTAGCACATCCTTCCTTTATTTAAAGCACGTGCTCCGACAAAAGATGATTTACTTTTTACAGGTACGAGGTACGGTTCCCTGACATCCAACAACCTTCATTAAATAAATGACAGAGCATTAAACTATTCCTAATATGACCGTTGGTTAGATTAAATAAAGATAAAGAAATTAAAGCAGTGTCGGGTTCTGTCTCTGGAACGGTAACTCTTGATATCGGTAGACTTGTGTTACGGTAGGTGTCTGTATCGGTAGACTTCATTTGTAACTGTAGACTTTATATCGGTAGCTGCAACTGTAGACTTGATCACATTAGTAGCGGTGGACTTGTAATAGTAGCTGTGGCTCTGCCTTGTATCGGTAGCGGTAAGTCCCTATCGGTAGCTTCCTTGATGTATCAGTAGACTTTGCATATCGGTGGACTTCAGCATATCGGTAGCTCTGTATCGGTAGCTGTCAACTTCTATGTAGTGGTAAACTTGAGTACCGGTGAGCTTGTAACTGTAACTCTATCGGTATACTTGTTGTACCGTATCGGTAGACTTTGATGTAGCGGTGAACTTTGAGTACCAGTGAACTTGATGTATCGGTGAACTCCGTATCGGTAGCTCTATTCGGTATCGGTAGCTCTAAGTCATAACGGTAGATACTGTTCTGTATCGGTAGCTATAAACTTGTTTAAGCATTCTATTGGCAGAATGTGTTAGGTCAGAGTACATATATCTAAAAGACTTATATTAAGCATAATTGAAAGTAACAACATATAATAAAGCATATTTGATATGTATCAAACATAATTAAGATATAAATAAAATATAGTTGAGATTATCAAAATATAATAAAGCAACTCAATTCCCAGAGGGTTCAACAGTTATTCATGAAGCACACATACATTATTTTGTCACTATTTATATCTAAAACAAAAAATTCTGGTAATGATATTAATTTTTATCTGGATGTATTGATTAAAGATCTAAAATTTACATGGTATATGGGTGTGAAATTGTATGATTCCAATAGAAGTTAAGAGTTTACATTAATATCTATATTGTATGAGGTGATAAATAACTTTATTTCTTAGATAATTTTTTTAGGATATATAATTAAATAAATATTGGGTACACCATTTTTGAAAAAGGTACACAGTTAGTTAGGTTGAAACATTCCTCAAAGACCGTGTTTTTAAAAAATTACAAATTTTTACTCTAGTGACATAAATACTGATCTTGTATAAGATCATTTTAAGGGAATACAAAATAAGGTACAACATCATCTCTATTAATGGGTGATCAAAAATCTGAGAAAGAAAAGGATATTTCCCTTTTTTCGATAAACCCTCTTTGAAAAACCTTATGAAAAGTGGTTAAAAAATACAATAGTTTTTAAATTATCATACTAGATTTTATTATGTTGATCATTTTCTTTATTAATTTAATATAAATAAATACAAGTGACAGTGTAATTGTAGTGATACTAAATTCACTTGAAAAAATAAAGGATATAATTATGTTTGGGTTGGAAAATATTGATATGGGGATTAGGGAAGAGTTGGTGCTAGTGAAATGTCAAAGGTATACTTTTATTTCTCCAGTAAATTACACAATTTTGAGGTAAAAGAGATATTAGTTTTTCAATTTTCTAAATAATGTAAAGGCTTTAGTGGGGTATTCATCAAATATAAACAATATTGTGTCAATGAATGATTTGAAGTTAAAGGGCCTAGAATCAAATTACTATCTTGTTTTGATGAAAGATTTAATGCTTGTAGATTTACATTGTGTTATACCTAAATTTTTTTGACACACAATAACCAAGATTTATTTCTTTTTAAAATTTATATATATTAAAGTTATTGACCCGAAAAAGTTTCCAACTATGGAAATGGAAATTGTTGTAATATTAAGTTAATTGGAAATTTACTTCCCACAATAATTATTTGATATAATGGCCAGTTCTCTTGGTTATAAATTCCTGGATATGTGGTCCTATATATTTTATATGGATGTAATATATTAAATAATATATAAATATTTTTAAAGGGTGCATAAAATATCAAATTCAGTTAGAAGTTTGTATTTTAGAGTGATATATTGTTGAAGAAGATGTTGAATTGTGTGCTGAATACATATCATATGTTGATAGAATTGGTCTCCCAAAATATCATCACAATGGACACCTTATGGGTGAAGGGATTTCTAGAAGACATGTTTTTAAAATTATTATTATAAAGTGGGATTAAGATCACCTTTACATTTTACATAATAATATAGGGATTTATCTATATGTTGAAACCCATAATTTTTTTTTAATTTTAATATATCAAGGGTTGAAATATGGATATCAAATACAAAAAATCAATAATTTATAGTATTATTTTGAGAATATATTTTTAAGGAGTTATCTAAAATTTTGAATTTAATTTATGAACAACTTTGATGGTTAGCTAGAGGAATAAGGATACAAGTATTATCTTAAAATGATTATGTAATTAATAATTATATATTACATACATATAAACATGATGAATCTAGTATGATGAAAAATAGTTATGTTACTCTTATAACAGAAGTGATGCACATACCTGGTGAAGGTAAAAGGTGTAGCAGAAGTGCTTATTGGGAATTGAAAACATGGATTTTTATCATAATAAAAAAATAATATGTGATGTATATGATGAAGAAAGTCACAACCAATGAAATTAAATCTATTATTAATTAACTTATTGATGTTAGAACCAAAAATTCAAGAACATCACATATAATTTATAAATAATTTTTAGGCTGGTTTAGAATTATGTTGATATTGTAATTATTACATATTGATGAATCGATAGAACACTATGACATTCCATTGTTGCTTAATAGGATCCATGGTTATAATCCCTATAGTAGTAATCCACACATGCTCCAAAATACTGGAACATTATTATAGAATCATCAGGTGCTAACCTGATCGATTTTGGTTACTTACATCATATTTTTTTGATCGGAGTGAGAATCTCTTTGTGTTTGAAAGATTCTCCATGTCTCCCAAAAACTTGATAGGGTAGGGGTATCGATACTGTTAATATTGAGCACATTTTATAGAGAAGTTTCTCTCTTGGGATTGAAAGAATACTCTTTGGGTTTTTTGTTCACAAAAACAAACTAACCCTGGAATGTGATATGACCAAATATTTAGAGAGCTTGGTTAGGGTTGGAAATTTTATATAGGCACTTAGTCAATTATCTATTCCTTAGAAAATTGTATTTCTAATGTAATTAAAATATTATTATAATTTACTTTACATGAGAAACACCTACATATAAATAAATATCATTTGTTATACAAATAATTTTTTTATTTAAATGATATTTAATATATCATTTCTAGTTTGGAAACTAATATTGGTCTTTTTATATTCCCCAATAGTTATCAAACCTTTAACAATGAATATTTATTTAAAAGATAAATATTACTATATTATTTGCTGATAAATAAAATAAATGTTATATTCACTAAATCTTGTGAATAAATATTTATTGTTATTTGACTCACATAATTATTCATCCAGATAACTCATGATTAAATCATATATATTAACCAACCTTAGTTAATTATTAAAACAAAAATAGGGAATACTATTTATTCTCCCTTTTTAAAATTAATATAGAATTTAACTATGATTTCAGATACACATAGCATGTGACCCTATAGGCCTCTTTCTTAGTGGAATTAGGCATAACTTCCTAAAGTCAAAGAATAATATCTAGCCACATACCAAGGAACACATATAGAAATAATATAATGTCATAAATATGTATAAAATCATATGTAATCTCACTATATAATATAATTTATTTATCTTGAAATCACTAATCAGGCATGGTTTATTGTGGTGTCATCAACCTATGCGCATGATGTATCTTTCTTTTACATTATAGAAATGAACTTGCTAATAACACCACTATGGATATATAATTATTTAGGAAGCTTTATTCCCATCAAATTTCATGATATTTAAACTTTTATTAAATTACACAAGGTAAAAATACTTTCTCACATTATTCATTAATACAATTTCAGTCGTGACACACCCAAAATATCTTATAACATCATGAACGTATTTAATCACAGTTTTTTTCAACACATAAAAGGGCATGACTCATGATATTCCTTAATAATAATATTAAATTATAAGTATTATTACACATTTTTAAGAAAGGAACATCCAATGACATGTATAAATTTTTATTTCCTACTAGAGGTTCATGTTATCATAATCGCATGCACTAAATATTGCTAAGGACATACACCATGAGAAAGGTTTTCAATGTTATATGAGACTCCACCCACGATATCATATATCAGTTATTTCCTATAAAATTATATCATACATATATAAAACATATATTTATGAATGTTTTCATGGAACATATAGGTTCTCATGATAGTGGGGAACTTCCATGACCTTTCAATGTGACAAGTACCTTTAGGACATTATCACATAATATATCACACAAAATAACAATTATGATGTGATAATAACTTTTTCAATATTCTAAATATTGAATATTGGTAATAATAAAGTATATAGAAGTTGGTTATAGGGAATCAAATCTAAAATACTCTCACTTTAACTAGATCCAACTGCTAACAAACTTAAGTCCATTAGCTCTCACATGATATTTATTCTTCTATTGAGATAAGACTTCTGTCAAAAGGTTCAAAATGTTTTCTTATATGGAAAATATATTCCCTATGAATTCAACCATCTGATAAAAATACATCAATATGTGATAATTCTATAGTATGTGCTTCATCCATTTATGTGACCTTGGTTCCTTTTCAAGAGCCATCGATGTAATATTATCACAATAAAATGTGATGAGGTCTTTACTATTATGCACAACAAAAAGGTATTAGAAATTTTTTAATATCCAAATAGTTTATTTGGATACATAATAAGATATTATATACCTATAATACATTGTAGGATTATTGAAAACTAGTTACTTTGAGCTTTTCCAGTTCATATCACCACCATTGATACTAAATACATATATTGACTTTGAATTCAGATCATTATGATATGCCTAAAATCTAGAATCTATGCAACCCTTGATAATTAATTCCTCATATCCTTTATACACTAGGAATATATCCTTAGTTTACCGAAAATACTTAAGGATATACTTAACAACAAACCAATTTTGTTCACCTAAATCAGTTTGATATCTACCTACTATACTAAAGGAACAGGAAAAATCAAGCCTAGTATATAACATGGCATACTTGATTGATCCTATCAGAAAATCATTTGGGATCCTACTCATTCTACCTATTAGATTTTTCCAAACTATATTTTTTTATATATACTCATTATATGTAATTTAAATGAGCCTAAATAGTCTCTTGGATCTATCATGAATGATATTGATCCCTATAATGGATGTTGCTTCACCTAAGTCCTTTATGGACAAGAAATTGTTCAACTAGTCCTCAAATGATTCTAAGACTGGTATATTGTTCCAATAAGGAATATGTCATTGATATATACTAATAAGATAATAATAGAACTCTCACTAAACCACTTATAAACACATAACTCACATTAATTATCAATTAATCCAAAATCTATTATAGATTTATCAAATTGAATGTTCCATGACCTGAATTATTGCCTCAATCCATTAATAGACTTCTGTAACTTACAAACATTTTTGTTATTTCCTGGAGTCACAAACTATTCTAGTTATTTAATTTAGACATCTTTATAAAGGTTCTCTTTAAAGAAGGATATTTTGAAAACCATTTTCTAAATCTCATAGTCATAGAAAATTGTTATAGAAAGTAGAATTATAATAGATTTTAACATTTATATTAGAGGAAATGTTTTATCATTGTGAAAAACTTGAAATTTTTAAACCTTTTATCCACTAGACAAGATTTACAGGTACTCAATTTACATTCCATATACAATTTTCTCTTTAATACCCATTTTCACCCAATGAGATTTACATCAATTAGAATATTGACCAAAACCCAAACCTTGGGTTTGATATATAGAATTTATCTCAAAATTTTTATCTTCCTACCATCTTATAGCTTATGATCTCTCTATTTACTCCTTTTATAAAAGGGGATCATTTATTTCAATAAAAAATTTGTCACCATTATCGATGATTAGAAAAAAATATTGCCCTGGTTCTATAACCTCTATGGCGCTCCTATAAAGTTCTTGTGATTTAGGAATAGCATAATATATTGATACTTGTGTAATTTGTTCATGTACCAACTATTCAGTTTCTTTAGCATCAACTTCATTGAAATCAATCTATGACCCGCTATCTTTCTTAAGGTGTGCTCCCTATCAAGTAAAACAGATTATTTTATGAAAGTAACATTCTTATTTGAGTGTTTTTATAGATATAATCTCATTTTTTCCTTGGGATATAGCATAAAGATACACTTTATGCCTCATGGTGGTATATTCTTTCTTGAGGTATCCTTAGAAAACACCTCGCATCCCCAAGCCTGAATATGTAAAAAATAGGTTTCTTTTCACTCCATAACTCTGAGGTAGTTATTTTTTCTTCTTTTTTTGGGACCCAATTTATTATATATGTTTAATTATATAAATAACATCCTTAAAAGTATAATCGAAGATATAGATGAATCATCATTCAAATCACAATGTCAAGAAAGGTACGATTCATCCTCTCACTAACACCATTCCATTGTGGTGTATAAGATGGAGTGAGTTGATATAGAATCCCACACTCCTATAGAATTTAGATTAACTATTGGTTAACATATTCACCACCACAATCAGATTAAAGCTTATTTATCTTATTTATATATTGATTCCCTAAATCATTATTGAATTATTTGAATTTCTCAAAGAACTCTAATTAATACCTCATCAAGTAAATATAACCATATCTACTAAATTCATCATTAAAAGTTATTAAGTAAGAATACCCAACTTTATATTCTACTGGAAAAGGTATACACACATCAATGTGTTCCAATTATAGAAACTCCGTAACTCTTTCACCATATCCACCAAATTATAGTTTAGTTATCACGTCTTGTAAAAAAAATATGTCATCTTTCAAGTGGTTTTATCTTAAAAGAGTCTAAATAATCATCTTGATAGATCTTTATAAGATGATTTTCATTTACAAGACCAAGATAATGATTCTATAATTGGGTGTTAAATGATTCATGCAAATTTTATTCCTTATTAGTTTCCAATATTTTTCTCATTATTTAATAAATAAATACCACTATTCTGATATACCATACCACAAAAAATATATTATTGTAAAATTAACATTTTTTATTTCTCAATTTGAAATTAAATCCATCCATGTAAAATAAAGAAACATAGATGATGTTCTTAGTAACACTAGGAACAAAATAGCTGTTCATTAAAACCAAAATCATGTTGGTTGGAAATGAAATGTGGTACATTCTTATAGCCAAAGTAGAAAGACATTCTACATTGGTTATTAAAATATCCACCTCCCCACAAGAAATATTTTATAATCTACTTGGTTCCTATATTTTTATATAGATGTGAGCACTGAATTATATATCTAAGACCCATTGTGTAGATATAGAAAGATTTCCGTAGATAATGCACACATCAAAATATTCCCCCTTATTTTTAACTGGATGAAGTTATTTTTCTAGTGTCCTAGATAACCACATACAAAACATATTATATTTTTTTCCTTTTTCATCCATTATATTTTATTCTTCTTGGAAAGATAGTGCTGAGGAACCTTAGACTTAGAAGGAGCCTTTAGGCCCTTTTACCTATTCTTACTTTTCTTGTTCACCATAAGAACTGTAATTTTTTGTTACCCCATGTATTTATAAACGTTTATAATCAATGTAAGAAGTTTTGAAAGAGTATTCTCACTATTTATCATGTCATAATCCATAATAAAATTAAAAAAGCTCTTAGGTAGTGAGGATAGGATGTGATATATGTGAAACACATCAGGGATCTTAAAACCCAAGATGTATGAGCAATTTATTTAGTTAATCATCAGGATTACATGAGGACCATATAGTGTTGACTCCCTAATATTTATCATGAATATTGTATTAGATATCTCATGTCGGTTTTTCTAACCTTCTCTTGATAAATATCACGAAGGTGAGGATTCTTTCTATATGAATACATATTATTGTGTTGATTTATGTGATCACTATTTATTGATGTTAATATTAAACACTAGACATTTGTGGAATTATAAATGTGTTTATGGTAGGGATATAGTTCATCCTCACTTTCCCCTTGTGCAAGAGACTCGGGAACTAGGGTTTCTAACAAATATAATTTTCAATCATAGAATAGTATAACACACAAGAATCTATACCATTATTTGAAATTAGAGCTGATGATAAGGTTATCATTATCTTGTATGGATCCTATTTATATAGTAAAAGTCATGTGGTTTTTAATTTCTATAATAAATAATATCACCATGTTATTACTTTATCTGAATTGTAAAATGAGATTATAAATTTTAATTTTATGAATCTCAAATTTATCATTATCTCACTATTTTATTGAAACCTAATAGCCTTCTCCATTAGTTTTTGAATATATCATAAAATTTATATTCTAGTGTAAAGGATCCATATTCTCTTGATCATAACCCAGACTTGGGCCTAAAAATTATTTAAAGGATTTTAGGTACATGTAACTTTCCATTTACCTTAACTCACAGATCCCTGGTCTTTTGAGTGGACTCCCTAATATTCAAAACCCAGATAAGGATTTCCTCAATGCTTGCCTCTCAGTTACACTAAGTCCTTATTGAGCATTTAACACTTGATATGAAATAAGTTAATTCAACGTAAAACTCAAGATAAGATTCCCTGATAATTGAAAGCATCCTGATGTAGGTCGGTCAAGCACTTTTAACTATTGGTTTGATTTGAACTCAATTAATTGAAGTCTATACATAATTATTGGGTTTATTTAAGGGATTTTGTTTTTATGAGTAAATTTACTATTTTATTTTTATTACAAGCTTGTTAATATTAAGTGGATTTACTTAAGTGATTAACCTTGACTTGATAAAATTATTCAAAATCTAATTATTTAATTATTTATTTCATATTTTGTTAATTTATTTAATGTGAATTATATCCATTCAAATAAATAACTACCCATATAACTAGTAGAAGTAAATAAATTAAGTGGTATAACCAATAGATTTATTTAATATATAGTTTATTTTATGGATGATAAGATAACTCTTACCCTAGGGTAATAACTCCTTAATCCTGGATTGGTTTGAGTTGTTGAATTCCACCTAAGATACTATAAACCTCCTAGATTTAATTCACTTTATTTTCAAAATTGAATCACATCCACTTTACAAGGATATCCATCTATTAGATAATATTTTCTCATGCATCAAGGGGAATAAAAGGATTTGTTTTCGGTAGTTACATAAAAGAAACCACTGACACATATGCTATTACATAATGAGAGGAGGAGATAACACATGCACCATCAATTTGATTTAATAATAATAATTTAAAAGGAATATAATCACATACAAAGGTCCAATCTAAGATCAGGATCATCCACACACAAGAAAAAAATATACATTTTCAATCTAACTAGAAATTAATTAAAAATTCCATTTAATCAAGATAAACACTTCAAATAAATAAAATTAATTATCTAATTAATTAATTAATTAATTAATCTTAATTCCTACCAAACCATCCTTAAATTTCAATCATCTATAATTTTAAACAAATGAAATAATATTGTTTTTAAAATAACAAGTACTTAAGTATACTTGGTGGAAATTACATGTTCCTATGAAAACTACTAAGCACGTTCCTTGTACTGTGCATTCACATAGAATCAAGTATATATTTCAAGTCCCATAATTAAAATGAGTTAATTTGTTAAGTGTTAGTCCTAGATAATCATAAAGTACTTTTAATAAAGAGTGAGTCGGGGGTGAAAAAAATTTACTGATTAAGTTAAATTTTAAATTTTGATTCTTTTAAATTGATCAAAAATCTACTATGTGTTAAGATGTATGAATATTTGATATTCAACCTCAACACATACACCATTATATAGCACAAATAATGAAAAGGACATAGAACAATGGTATTTTAACAAAGTTCAACCCTAGTATGGGAAACTAACTCTTTACTGTGCTCGGGATGTCAGAGTCATATATTCTTTACTTTCTCATAAGTGTTACAATAGATAAATTCATTATCCTTTAACCCAAGATTAGCATTAAACCAACAATATGAAACCACAATATTATGCATGCGGATGAGTTCTATCCTGAAAACCTCCTTTTGCCTCATGGAATAAATCATGGTGTTGTTTATATTGGAACCAAATTTTTTCAAGATTTATCCTCAAAATTCATTATAGATAGATATTTTAATACATCCAGAACTTCTATTATACTTACCACACACATAGGAATATCCCTTTTTCTGATAGAATAATATTTTGAGTTCCCTCCCTACCTCTAACTATTTTATATGGATTTTTTTGAATTTTCACATGACATCAGACTAGATCACCTCCATCTGGTCTTCTAAATCCATTGGAGTACTCAATACATCGTATGTTCATGTTTGGAACTTCTCAACACATTGGAACTTTTGATCTTATAGAGTGTACTTTATCAGATTCTTCATATCCTATTTTATTGATAATATCAGTAGCTCTATTAATAATTTATCATCAACCCTCTTAAAAATTTCACTTGAATTACATTTCCCCTTTATGTATCCAAGATTTATCTGATAAATGTGGGGAATTTATTGGCTTCAATTTGAAGTTCCCACATTCTCATCTCCTTAATTGAACACCTACAATATATTTTGAGTATATCAAGATTTGACTCCATCAACAATCTAAAAAAACTCAACATCAATATTCTTCCACACATCCATAGATCATAGGTATAATCACAAAATTTAATTTGTGAATATTGAAATTTGAACATCCATATTATAATCATTATAATTAATGTGACTTCACTATGTTTACATGAAGTCACTTAGATTATTATGGTTCTCTTACTTCTACATACGTCACTCAGTTTCTTCCTATCAATGAACTTTTATAGAAGTTAATCATCTCCTTTCAGTTCTTCTTTTTTTTCCTTTACTTAATTTTTTACATCCATCAATACCCTAAAATTTCTCTAACATGATTTGTGTGTATTTGGTAGACTCCATCCATTTCACCATCATTATGTTTAAACTCTTTGTGAAGCTCCTTCTTCTGATTGGGTAATATTTTGATCATCATATATTCTGATCCATTCAGCATATAGAATATGATGCTTCTTACCTTTTTTTAATATTTTGAATCAACTAAACTTCTTTTTTTGTCTATATTCCCTCCTTCTATATATCTCAAATTTTAGTGCTTAAACTCATCTTCTAATTATCTATATTTTGGTAAACTCAAAACTCCATGATTATTTACATGTATCCTAAACTTCTGGTGAGTAGGCCTTGTTAAATATTTCCTTCATATTTTTAAATTAAACTCATCTTGGATCACTTCTAATCTTCTTTCAAAGTGATAGTCTTCTGATGGTTTATCTTATGGTGTACACTTATTCCATATTCACTATAGTTATGAATCTGTATAAATCTTCTTTCAATGAAAGTACATGGTTTAACTTCCAGTCAACTCATTTAAGCTATATTTAACCCAAATATTCAATCTCTTTAATTGGGTCTTCAATCAACCCATATGTTGGATTCACCATTTAATGGGATATTGAAAATATCCTATTGAATATTAATTATAGTTTCTTATTATAGAATATACTTCTTCAATATTTATAAATTTTTATTTCTCTTGATTAATAGTTCATAAATTTTTATATGTTTATATTATACTTTTGGTAACATTAGTGAATTCCTATTTAATTGTAAGTAGAATTTACTTCTATCTCCTCTTCCTTACTTCTAGTTATATGATCATTACATCTTTTGAAAGTAGATATTGCATATTTTAGTGTAATTACTTCTGGAACATCCATGGGAAACTTTCAACTTCAATATACTCGATGAATTTTCCATAAACTATTGAAAACAAACACAATTTATCATCATTATAATTTATTGGGTACTTATATCTACTCCATTGTATTTGTTGTCAATACCCATTAAAAACTAAATCTAATGATATCTCTCCCCCTCTTGACAATAAATTCAAATTATCTTCTATCTTCTTATTTTGAGAAAATTGAGTTAGGGGTGTTCTTGTAAATTTTTATTACCTTTAATTATTTTAATTTGAATCCCCTTATAGACACCTTGGAGTGACGGAGAAATTTTTTTGAATATTTTTTCTTCTTCTCACATCTTCTTCCATTGAAATAAATGTAAACTTTAAATTTCATGAGAGAAGTATAGAATCAACTATTTCAATTAAATGAGTTAAAAATCAACCAAATCTAAGTATACATGAACAATACACACTATATAAAAAATAATTAACTTGGATGTAAATGCTGTTTATAAAAAATAACTAAGTGATAACAATGTAGAAATTACTCTTTTTGGGTGATTTTAAGAAAATTATATATTCTATCCATCTCAATAAATAGATTAAAAATATTCAGGTATAAAATACATTTCTCCACTTTATAGAATAATTTTAACTTTGTCATCTAATGATAAATTATCCCCCTTTAAAATATAAGTTTATTTTACATATACAATTAGAAAAATATTCAACTAACCTAAAGATGAAAGAACATTCATTTTTTCTAAATTTTCAATATCAAAAAATTCATAATCTGGAGTTTTATCCTTTGGGTACTACAATATTTAATCCATCATATTTCCAACGTCAAATTTCTCAATTCTTTAGTTGTCCAGAAATTGAGATTTTTTACTTCAACTTATAATGTTTCTAAAAAAACATCCTCAGATTCACTCCCCCTTAAGGACTAAACTCTATAAAACTTCATTTCAGGGATCTCACTAAATTACATTACCTTAAATTACCTATTTTAAAAAAAGAATTTGGAGCAATCGATAATAATGTGGATCTTTCTTTGATCATTAAATAGAGAAAAATGGATGATAAATATTCCTCAAACCAGAAGCTTCCTATACCTCAACTTTATTTTTCTTCATGACTTAAACATTAACTTTTCAAGAATAAATATTTTTATGTGGTAGGGACTTCTTATGATTATTCTTATGTTTCACTTTTTTAGGGGTTTCTTCTTCACAAGTGCGATCATGGAAAATCATTCTTATTTTATTTTACTTCCAATAACCTTGATTCCATGATTTTTTTTGCTATAAAACCATACAAAATATCATAATATTTTCATATTTCTTCTTCCCCTATGATTTTTATTCCATATTAACCTTTTTATCTTCCAAAGATTTATTCTATTGATTTATAATATTATATTTCCTAGGTAACCAAGTCATGTAATTATAAGGGGTGTCACTAGCCTTCTTACACCTTCCACATAGCTTATTAACATATGGTATGTTACCCGTCGACGATAACTTCTAGTGTACCTAAACTTCATCATCAATGACATATTCCACCATTACTATCTACTTGTACATTTATTATATTGACTCACTTTGTTTCTTAAGAGTTCTTAGGTTGACTCAAAAATTCACAGTGTGTTTATAGATGTCCATGAAGTGGCCTTTTCTTCCATAGAAGTAATATATTTTCTAGGGTATGAAATATTCTACTGGTTTCTTATTAGGGGAAACATTTTTTTAACTCCCTTTTCTATACCTTCCAAGTTAGACTTACCATAAATCTTCCCATTTTTCTTTAATTGTTTTGGTACCCTTAAAAGTCACTGTCATGGGAGCTCTCAAATAACGTGTGATTTTTGGGTACTTTGGTGCAGTAGAGTGGCTGACCAATGTCATCTCTAAAAGTAGGATGTAATTTAAAAACTTATTAAAGGTATTTTGAAAATAAAATAAAAATGATGAAACAAACTACTTAAAAGGATAAGAGGTTTAATTAATAAATCTAGAAGAAGTATTCTGGAAGAATATTGTATTTTTTTTTTGAAATGAAATTTGATTAATAAGACGCAATATGATGATGTTTTTTTAGAAAATATTTTTAGAAGGAGAAATCGATCTAAATCTACCTCTTCACTAAATTATTTATCATTATCATTTAAATTAACATCAAATTAATTATGATCCCCTAACTTTTTAACCCTTTAACCCTATGATAATTAACTAAACCACAAATATGAAATTAATTAAACCTTAGGATAGCTTTAGTACATGAAATCGTAGTACCCTGCTTAGATTAATGTTATAAGGATATATTTCTGTTAATGGTAAATTAGGTCACATACCTACTCTAAAAATGATGATGAATTGAGTTTAGGGATTTTATTTGAACTCTATAATTTTATCCCATGTGGTTTTGTTTTACCGATTAATTTTATGCTCTCAAAATTTACACAAATCTCGACCTTGTGTGTTTTTGTGTTAATTGTTCAATTTCTCTATTAGTTTCTTCTATTTTAAAAACTCATTTAATAGATCATATTAAGTTAATTACACTATCTCATTGATTCAAAATAAATTAATGTATAAGGTAAGAGGTAGATCGATTACTAAAAAAACTACTCTTCCATGGGCGGTGTAGTCCTCGTAGAAACGAATTGTCCCATTTTGATGCACGAATGTTTCAGAATATTCAAAACAGTGGATAAATAACCTTGGTATTTCATGCAGTTTAGCCCATTTTCTTTTTGGATCATCTCCGACCCTCTAAATAATCTCCTCCTACAATGAAATCACCAAAACAAGAATAATTTACCTTTTTAATTGTGATAAACATTTAATAATTTAATAAAATTTGATGTGAAATTTAAGACAATATTTTTAATTTTAAATACAATTTTTTTTAAAAAGTGATGTAAGGGTGAAATAAAGTTGTGAATCATAATGAGATCAACCTTTATATTAGTTTTACTTGAGATTTTTTTGGTCATTGTAACTTAGAACTCACTATCACCATGACCACTTTGTTCAAAACTTCCATAGAATTTTTCAAGATATTCAAACCTATTATATGTCAACATTTTTCCTTCTTCTTTGTGTTTTTTATAGAAATTTGTATTTCTCATAACTTTCGTTTTCCCCCCATTAGTTTTGGTCTTCTATAATTTACATACCTTATCATATTATGCCAATAATAAATAGTCATGTGTCTAAAATTTCAACAACACAACAGTAATTGATAAGTATTAGATTCTTCTATTGTGTTGAATTTTGGCTGGTGGAAAAAATTTCACATGCTTCTTCATTACGAACACCTTGTGGGGAACACCTTCTCACTTTATTCCATTATTCCACCTTTAGGGAAGTAGTGGTTGTATCCATATTTTTCATTACCCATTTTTCCCTTATGCTTGAATTGTATCCTACACTATTCAGTGTATCATAATTAGTGATAATATTTTTACTAGAAATTGAGTTTAACTTCTTCCTCGTTCTATTTAAAGATGAAACATCTAATGATTTCACATTAATCCTACCACTTGAATGAATATTTTTAGAGGTAATAACTTCCTTAGGAATTATGGTAGTTGATATATACCTAGAATCATGTGAAGTTTCATCTTGAGTAGCTTCCATGATTCTCAATTTTACCACCACTTTAAGGAACTTTAAACTTAAAAGCGATCTTCTGATCTTCAAAGAAATTTAAATTTAAAGTGAATCAGGGGTGAATAAATTTTACCAATGTTAAAAATAAAATTTTGTTTTCTTTAAGTTTATTGAGTGGACTTCATCAGTTAGTATGTATGGATCTTTAATATGAACCCTCAATACTTACTACCACATGCAGTATAGATAAAGTAAAGGAAATATAACAAATGTATTTTTACAAAGTTCAGACCCAATATGATAAGCCTACTTCTTGTTATAATCAGGATGTTTGAGTCACAGATTCTTCACTTTATCATAAATACTATAATAAGGCAGGAAATTATCCTTTAACCTAAGAGTACAATTCAACAAAAAATTTGATACTATAATAGTACACTTGTGGTTGAAATATCTCCTGAAAATATTTTTCCACCTCCTAGTAAAAATAATGGTGTTGTTTATACTAGACCCTCCATTCTTCAAGATTTCTCATTAAAATTATTCATGAATGGATATTTTAATACCTCTTATACTTATACTATATGTAACATGCACATCAGCTTATCCCAACTTTTGGTTGAATGATCTTCCAGAGCTCCCACAAACTTAAACTACAACTTCTTAAACTTCCATATATTAGTACTTGACATTGTTCTACATATCCTCCTTATGTTATTTTATATCCATAGGACTCACTCAATACTTCAAAATTTTGAGTTTTGGTTTAATCAACTCTTTAACTCTTATGGTCATCTTCAGGTGTACTTGGTTGGATTATTCATCTCTATTTTGTTTCTTCATAATATCATCATCTCTCTCTATACTTTCTCATTATCTATCTTAGAAATTTCACTTAAATTATTATTTTCATTTATATATCCAAGATATATCTAAAAAATATGGATAACACATGGGATTAAATTTGAAATTCCCACCTTTTAAATTCTTGAATTGAACACCTTCCACATATTTTAAGGATATGAGGATTTGAATCCATAAAAGATCCCATAATACTTAATGTCAACATTCTTAAAAATATATGTATATATTGTCTGTAATAAAAAAATTTCCTTCATGGATATTTAATGTTGAGAATAAAACATAGCATCATCATAATTAATGTGACTTCACTATATTTATTTTAAGTCCCTTAGTTTATTATAGTTATTGTACTTCTATAGACTTCACTCATCATCTACTGGTCAGTGAAATTTAGTATAATCCAATCAGCTTGTTATGGAACTAAATTTTCAACCACTCAATCTTCTACAAACTGTAACACTCTAAACTTTATCTAACATGATTTTGGTGCTCTTGGTGGACTCAATAAATTGAACCATCATTCTATTAGAAATCATCTTGGGACTTTTTATTTTGATTAACTCATCTTATGATCATTATATATTTTGATCAATTCAACCTCTAGAATCTGATGCTTATCACCTTTTCTATATATCTGTACTCAACTCAACTTCTTACTTAATTATGTAGTTCTTACTTATGGATATCTCAAAATTTCGTGCTTCAAATCATCTATAAATGCTACATATTCTAGTAAAATTAAAACTCCATGATGATTTACATGCATCCTCAAATTCTAATGAGTTGTCCCTTAAAAACACTTTAGATTTATAACTTCAAATAACTTTATATCACTTTTTATCTTTTGTAAATGTGATATTCTTATGATGGATTATCTATCAGGGAACTCTTCATAGTGATGCACAATAAAATTACTTCTATGAAACTCTTCATTCTACAAAAGTACATGGTATAACTTCTATCCAACACAATTCATCCAAATTTAACTCATATCTTTAATCTCTCAAATTTATTCTTAAATATCCCCATTTATCAGCAACACCATTCAATGGGATCTCTATAATATCCTATTAAACCATTATTTTAAATTATTGTTTTAGATAGTTTTTATTCAACATTCATAATGTTTTATTTATCCTGAGTAACATTTTTTGAAATCATCATATGTGTATATAATTCTTCTAATAACTTTAATAAATTCATCTGCAACCATCAGAAACATTTACTTCCATCTCATCCTCCTTAATTTCTGTTATACGAGCCTTAAATATTCCATTATTAGATATTAAATATTCTAGTGACTTAATTAGAAAACATCCATAAGTAACTATCACCTTCAACATAATCACTGACTTTGATAAAAACTATTTAAAATAATACAATATATAATCACCATCACCAGTTGGGTACTTTAATCTCCCCCTTTGGATTTTTTTTGTCAATACCCATTCAAAAATAAATTTAGTGATGTCTCTCCCCCTTATTGAAAATAAATTCAAAGTCTCTTCAATCTCATTATTTTGAGAACTTTGAGTGAGGAAAAGTCTTCATCAATTTTCTCCCCCATTTAAGGATTTGAATTTGAACCCCCTTATTAAAAACTTAGAGTATGGAAGAAACTTTCTTTATACTTTATCTTCTTCATTACTTTTTTTTGAACTGATTATAAAACTTTAATTTCTATAGATAAGGATGGAGTCACATTTTTCAAAAGAAATGAGTAACAAATAAACCAAATCTAAGTCTTAGTGAGCAATGATCAGTGTTAAAAAAGAGTGTTAACTTGGACCTCAGAGTTATCCATAAAAAAATTCACAAAGTCATGCCCATATAAAAGTTATTATTTAAAAGGTGATTTCATGAAACCTATATCCTACATTCATATTAACAAATAGATTAAAAAAATCAATCATAAAAATAGGTTTTCCCCCTTTATATAATATTTTTCTCTTTTTTATTAGACGAAAAAATTATCTCTACTGATGAAATATAATTTTATTTTTTATATAAGAATGAGAAAATATTCAAAGTAACTCAAGACAATAGAATATTCATTTTTTATATTATTCATTATCTGGAACATCATCATCTAGAGTTTCATCCTATGGGTACTTCAATATTCAATCCATTAGATTTTTAGCATATGATTTCTCAGTTCTTTGGTTTTCTAGAAATTTGTCTTTTTTAAGTCAACTAATAAATACACTAGAAAAAACATCATATTTTTCACCCCCTTAAGAGGTGAAATCCATGAAACTTAATTTTAGGGATTTATCTAAATCACATAACCTTTAATTTTTTTTCACCAAAAACATTTTTATCATGTGCGAATAAGAAGGATATTACTTTTCTCATTAGTTATAGCACAATGGATGAGAAATATTTCCCAGCCTATAAGCTTTCTTTACCTCTTCTTCATTTTTATTCATTACTCTACCCTTAAATATTTGAGTATAAATATTCTTGTGTGTCATATAATTCTTCTTCTAATTTTCAAATTTTAAATTGTGTGGGGGTTTCTTTTTCATTGTTTTGAAAAAGGGACATTATTAATTTTTTTCATTATTCTCCCACGGCCTAGATTCATATAACTATTCTAGAAATACAACTATAAAACCCTTCTAAATATTTTCATCTTTCTTCTTTTGATGAGATTTTTCATTCCCATTAACCTTTGTATCTTTTAGAACTTACTTATGTTTATTTATTAGTTTCTCTATCCCAGGTAACAATGTTATTCAATTTTTAGTGGTGTGTACAACCTTCACACACCTACCACATAGCTTCTAAATATAGAAAAAGATAACCTTTAGTGGTAACTTTTAGTATACCTCAACTTATTAATTGGAGATATGTTTCACCATTCCAATCTGTTTGTTTCTTTCTCTAATTAATTCATTTTATTTCTTGAGCCGGATTTTATTTACATGAATATTCATAGTGTGTTTAAAACTATACATGAATTGTCCTTTTATCTAACAAAATTACAACTTTTCTTGGGCATGAAATAGTTTTCTACTTTCTTCTTGAGTGAAACCTTCTCTATAAATTCATTTTATTTACTTCCCAAGGTAGACTTACCATATGTATTCCTTTTATTTTTATTCATGTATTATGTTTTCCTTATGTTAGTTATAACTAAGTTATTGTTGGTAGTTCTAACCTAGAACTCACTATCACCATGACCAATAATTTCACAACTTCCAAAAGATTTTCAAGATATTTAAATATGTAAAATGTCAAAATATTTTCTTTATTTCGTGTATATCAGTTATACTTAGCTGAATTTGACTAAACTTATTCTATGATTACCTTTACTATAAGCCTTCTATGATTTGCATATGTTGGAATATTATGAAAACAATGGATAGACATGTTTCCAAACATTCCAAAACACCAAAATTATCTAATAAGTCTTGGCTTCTTTTATTATACTGATTTTTTTCTGGTGGATAGAACTTCTTGAACTTGTTCCTTTCAGACACCTTATGTGGTACAAATTTTTATTTTATTCTTTTATTCCACCTTTATGGAATCATTGTATTTTTACATAATTTTCATTACCCATTTTAGTTTGGTTATTGAATTGTATCTCATGTTATTCAAAGTATCATAATTAGTAAAAATAATTTTGCCTAAAATTAGGTATATCTTCTTCCTCATTCTATCAAAAGTTGGAACTTCCAATGATTTCAAATTCTTCCTACCATTATAATTAATCTTATGAGAGGTAATAATATAGTTAGGAATTATATTAGTGTCTCTTTTCTCATCACAATGTGACGGTTCAACTTGAGAATCTTCCATATTTCTCAATTTCAATTCTAACTCAAAGAACTTTAAATATAAAGTGTTCTTAGGTTCTTCAAGACACCTCACTTTATCTTTACATTCAACTTCTAACTTCTACATATTTTTCTCATAAAAATTACTCACCTCTTTCATGAAATTATCAAGTTAATTTACTTAATTTTCCTTGATCTCTAATTGAGTATTCTTAACATGAATAGTTTATTTGTACGTATCCCCTAGAACATGGAGTTTTTCTATCATGACCCCTCCCCGCAAAGATACAATAAGGTGAGAGAGATGGTGAATACCTGATTATCGCCTTCAGTAGGACCTGGGTTGATGACTAGAACCAAGGGTATAATAAACATGCATAAGGGAGACATTACCCTCAAGGAGAAACATGTGAAAGGGAGAGATAAGAAAGATAAAACAACCAAAACCTACTCAGACGGATATATAAAAGAAAACTCAAGTTCAAACAGTCAATTCCATATAGTAATATAACAATTTAAAAAAAACTATAAGTACCAAAAATATAAAGACAACATTAACCATGAAGCCCCAACAACTCCTGCTAAACCCCGAGCTAGTAATATACAGCTCAATCACCTACCTTCTCCAAATGACCTGAAAAATAGTTTATATATGCATAGGGTGAGAATAATATTATACTTGGTAGGATCATACCTAGATCCTCTCATACTAAAGATAAATAAAACATGCTAAATCACAGTGAACCATAGTAAAACTAACTCACCACCTAAATAGGTATAATAATTTCCTTGCCTCACCATAGATGACTCTCACAAAGTATCACAGACAAGAGAGCATATTATATAGTAATAAAACATTAAGGGTACCTTTCTTCATCTTGCACACCAGTTTTTTGCTCCTCCCCAGCATCACACATCCTGAGCATCTCTCTCAAAAAGTAAGCTGGCCAAAAAACACCTGGGCAAGGCACTACCACATACACCTCATGAATCACATAACCACATAATCCCATATCACAACCAAATAAAACCAAGTGGTTTCCAGGATCCATCATAACCCATATGATTTATATCAAACATGTGGTATTATACCTCAAGCCATTATATCCCATACACTGAGTAAGTAACTCAAACCATCACAGCCCATACACATCATACCTATAATAATCCTTTGGATACTATATTTGGTAATACATGTGTGTGATATAACTAGAATCCATCACAACCCTCTACACAGATATATGGGAAAACTAACCACCATGCATACTAGAACAAGTAACTACCAAGGGAAGAGAGTGGGGTTAGAGGGGGTAGTCATCCATCCATCTTCCCACCGAGATGTTGGAGAAAACACCCTCTGAAAGTCCATTGGGTGTCAGTTTCCCTGACTAACATGGGTGTAAAAAAATATGAAATTGACAATATACACGATACAATACATATCACAAACACACTATGGGAATAACCTAATCATAGAGTCAACTTCAGCTAATGCCGATCAAACTATCATCTAACACTGCTAAGACTATATATCCTATAATCACAATAACATATAAAAGATATAGATTAAATTAATTCTGTACTTCTATGAATTTTCTTTTTTTGATTAATTTATTAGAAATTAATTAACCATTAACATTATTCCAAATTACTTTGAATTTTATTATATTACATCATCAGATTAAAGTCCATGTCCTATAAGAACAACCCAAACCAAGGTTTGGTTTTTCAATATTAACATCCTTTAAGAATTTTCATTCCATCATAAACCAAACCTATGGTTTAAACACTTATTTATTATTAATATCATTCCATATCTAGGTACTCTCGGTAAACCATTCTAAGCTTCCACTAAAAAGTAAACATGCAGTCAAGTACCTTTATCCACCTCAAGTAGTGGGGAAAGGAATACAGATAAAAACAAACATCCTAACCATAAAAAATTTAATAGATTCAAGAAAACATACCATCTCTTAGCATATCATTAATGGGTAATCCCAAATTAACCCATTCCATCACCTCTGATTCCATACCCAAAACCCACATTCCTACACCGATGCATCTCTCCATTAATGGCATCATCTACTTCCACATCATCCGGGCCTCCCCGCCCTATATCCCAACAACCATACCAAGCTCACATCAAATCCAGTCCTCCCCATCCCATATCACAGAATCTATCCTAGTCTCACATTGAAAGTCTCATATCTAGAGCATATCAAAAAGTAACAGGAAACAAACAAGAAATCAATAGGGAAATTGGACCCTCAAAACAAGGCATTCAACCATCTCATGCAAACAAACTGTCACAGCTCCAAAACAAGGTACTCGACCTTATCAAGAAAATAAGAACATTAGGAACTAGAATTTATTATTATAAAAAATTCTCTTATTTTTCCATATTTAATTAACCAATTCATTTTTAATAGGTTCCAACTATGGGAAACCTAAGGCATCAATCTATAATAATTTATCAAAGGAAAACATGCTCTTAGAATTTATTCTAGTTTCAAAAACCTAGATAAGAACTATTATTAATTAACATGAATTTTTATATTATTATCAACAAGTATTATCATGATTTAGGTTCATTAACCAATTTAAATTGAACATGCATACTTGCATCAATTCGATCAACATCAAATTACATCAACCACCAGATTCAAAACATGCCTATTATTTAATTATTATTGGGCCAATTAATTATCAATTAATTATATATTTACATTATTTAACAATTTCAATCAAGAAAACATGATAAAAAAATCATAAATCATAGATATCACATTACCTATAAAATAATGAGGTAAACCGCTATCACGTTATAAGGCAACAACATCCACATGTGATCGCTATATAATTTCCTTAATCTACTTCAAATAATTATTAGGCTAATTTGATCACCATCCAAATGGAAAAATCATGGTTAATTTTTGATTTCATGTAAATAAAAGAGAAGAAACAAATCCCCTACCTCAAAAGTTATTAAATTTCTTCACATGAGAATAAACCATGCTACAGATCTCCGATAACCTCTCTCGTAATTACTGCATCCCTAAAAAGATGTCGCGACACAAGAACACAAAAAAAAAAACCAAGAAAAATCCCATTAGAAACATGAAAGATCATCCAAAAATTCATGTATTAAAGAAACAGGAGGAAAATGAGATCAAATAGGGAGAAAATTTTAGAAATGGAAGCAGAACTCACCTTGGATCACCACAGATCAAAGACATAAGCCAAGAATCGATTCCCGATTAACATGATCTTGAATTGTTTAATGTGGGATCCATTATTCATCTAGAATCAAGATAGAAATCCACTATCCATAGGGTTTGGAAAAAACTCGATTCGTTAAAACATTTAAAGATACACAACGTTGAGGATTTACATGGTGGTAATCCCCTTTCACATTGTTTAATCCTCAAGGTTCGGTGTTTTATGAAAAATGCATAGCCTTTTTATTATTTATCCTTAAAAATTTCACGTCATGAACCAGACCTGCACAATTCCTGAAAGTCACATACATGAAGTCAAATACTTACACGCTATGTATTCTCCATACTTCCAACTTTTCAGAAGTTAGCACCACCGGACTTATTCCAAGCCTCCTCCAAGATCCACTAGCCTCAAAAACTCATAAAGGGTTGGAACACATGGATCTGGGACCTTACATTAGATACCTCTAAAAAATTTCTCATCATCACGAATCCAAACCAAACCATAAAGGATTGAAAAAGGAGTCATCCAAAAAACCACACCACGAGATACCTCTTAAGGTTCTCTCCATATTAAGAGCTCTATCACCTCACTTAGATGAAAATAGTGTAAGACCATGCAATAGAAACAACCATCTCTTGAACAATCTCTTGGGGGTGATACCTCTCAAACAAGAGTAACTCCACAATAAGAAAAATATAAAACCATTTCATAAACCAGAAAGGTCCACAAAAAAACAATGTTAAAGGAGAATAGATTAAAATAAAATATCTCTGGATGCTAACCGCGCATCTAAGACACACATTCCTAGGTACTCTCCTCTATTCGACCATGTTACCAAAGGACATAATCCAAGGGAATTTAATTCCCATGAAACACCTTCTCCTGGAGGTCTCAGATCTCCACGGGCTTCTCCTCGAAGTTCTCTTCATCATCAACATCAATCTCAACCTAATTGATGAACTAAGAGTTATGATGAAGATAACGAAAGAGATACGACACATGAAAAAAATAATGTCTCTAACTTATATATAGGGGAATTTCTATATGATATTCCATGACTATAACATGAGCGAACACCTTGAAAGTCCTAAAAAACCTGGGATAAATTTTACTCCTACGACCAAACCTTCACTGTCCATAATGAGGAGTCACATTCAGGAATATGTGATCTCCCACATCAACCTATAGATGTATCATACTATGATCTACATAGGATTTATAATGATCTTTAACTTCCTTCATCCTATCACAAATTACCTAAACCGTATCTGCTATATTCTATACCAGTTCTAGCATAAGAACTATTACCTCTCTGACCCCAGTCTATAAAAATATAGAATAGAAAGACAGGTCGTACAAAGCCTCAAATGGTTCCATACCATTGGTGGAGTGGAAACTATTATTGTAATAAAACTCAACCATGGACCGAGGCCTCATCCAGGAACCTCCAAAATCCAGGACACAAGAGCAAAACATGTATTCAAGAGTCTAGATGGTTCTCTCTATCTGACCATCCATATGTGTAAGAAAAGCAGTTCTAAGGAATAATTGAGAACCATAAGAACATTGGAGACCTGTCCACACCCTGGAAGAAAAAAGAGGATCTCAATCATAAATGATTGTCCTCATGACTCTATGGATTCACCCCACTCATTTAGATACAGCCTTGATAGAACATCAACAAAGCTCACCTCCCTAATCTATATAAAGTTGGTTGAATTTTTCGAATAATCCACTATCACCCATTGTTTCCTCTGGAATTGGGGATGACCTCGTTGATTGAAGGTTAAAACATTCCAATCGGTTTCTAACACGTTTGTTTATAGAACTGGAAACATCCAATGATTCCATATCTATTTAGACCTACTTTCCAAAGGTAGGTGCTCATTAGTTGTGGACAGATGAGGCTTAGGAATTTTCATTGGTCGAGAGGATGGGAGTTCGGACTCATCACACCTTTTTGAGGGGAATTATTGTCTCCTATGGGACTCTCTTAATAGATTTAAGGTATGTTCGTGAATCCTTTATTAAATTACCAAGTATAAAATTATCTTTCCTTTAGATCTAACAATCAAAGATTGATATGTTGGAAATTTAGAGAATCTTTTATATGTATTCGAGGTTCTTCATTGATAGAGAATCATCTCTATTTGTTAGAGATTCTTAGTCAATGGTATCCTTCAGTACATAAAAGGTATCTTGGTCATTATGATAACCATACTATTTTTAAAGCCACTCAGTGGGGGCACTTGAAGTTTATTGTCATTCATAAGGACATGGATTATTTCAGATATGGGATCGTACCCGCTGATGGGCTACCTACGTATCCTTTGTTTTTGGAAAAGGAATCAGAACCCACATAGTTAGAGTAAGGGAGTATGATGTCTATGCATGATTGATGGCTCAAAGAAAGATTTCATGATTACTTTTACACTCTAAGCTCACATGAGTCATGCTCGGTGTGAGAAACAAGAGGTATTGGTGAAACCAGACAATTGTGCCACGAGAGATGCAATGATGTGGGGATTATGTATGTATGACTGCCCAAAATAGATGAGGATTAAGATTTACTTCGGGGAATAGATCTAGTAACATGGTCCATAAAGGTATATGTACTTCATGGAGATTTGGGTACTCTAACTTGGGGCTTACTCCTGAGGAAGATTCCAAAATTAGGAGGGGACTCATGATTGGGTTTTACTCCTGAGAAGGAAGCCCAGATCAAAAGTAAATTAAGACTAGTTAAGAGAAATTAAGATTGAGGCTTACTCTTGAGAAGGAATCCCAGGTTAAGGGACTTTTAGACTGGGGCTTATTCCTGAAGAGGAAACCCAGGTTAAGAGAACCAAGATTGGGGCTTACTCCTGAGTAGGATGCCCATATTTGGGAACTTTAAGACTCAGTATTACTCCTGAGAAGGAAGTCCAGGTTAAGGGAATTATGACTGGGGCTTACTCTTAAGGAGGATGCCCAAATTAGGGGACTTGGGGCTTACTCCTGAAAAAGAGGCCCAAATTAATGAGGACTTGGGGATTACTCCTAAGGAGGATGCCCAAATTAATGAGAATTTGGACTGGGGCTTACTCATGAAAAGGAGGCCCAAATTAAGGATTCTCTCATATTAGAGGATGAGGTTGAATGAATGAACTCTCTAACTTTAGTGATACAAAGATATATAAATCTCTAGGTTTTAAGATATTCCCCACAGAATTCCATTCAGATAAGGAAACCAACAAAGAAATCATGCCATGAATGGATTTGGAGAGAGTTCTGAAGGCTTAATCCTGAAGAGGGGAGGTGGATAGATGTAACAGGGATGAAATAGGAAGGTAGGGCACCCAAAAAGAGAGGGGTACACAAGTCCTGGGGGGTCGCGCAAGTACTGCATGGGCGCGCAAGTCTTGTTAGTGCAAGTATACTTGCGCGACACATATATACTTGGGAAATCCTTGACCAGTAGAGTAATACTTGGGCAATCCTTGACCAAAGCCTTCAGAATTTTCCCGAGGTACTTCCAGAAGAGTGGCGTGCAAGTTTCAATGAGTAGGTAAGGAGGTGCACAAGTGTGTCCATTTCCCTTAAGGGTAAAACACTTAGGCACACAAGTGTTAATGAATTATAACACTTAGACCTTATTATTCTTGTTTAGACCATCCATTCTAGGTAAATAATTACCTTAGAAGTGTTCGGAAGACTTGAATAAAAGACTTGCATGACCATGATGAAACTTGCGTGACCTATGGGCAATGTTCTCCTTATTCATACCTTTCTCATTTTTTGATGTTTATTCAAAGGATGAATCTTCATTGTTTGAGGTATTTCCCTTTTCATTTCATTTAGACTCTGTGATGAAAAAGGAGCATCAACAAAAGTCCCCCCTAAAAGTTGGATACAAAAAAGAATGAGGATTTGACTTTGAGGAAAATGAGAAACAAAAGGAAATTAGGGCGCGCAGGGTATGGTGTGCCAATGGGATTTGGGCACGCAGGGTATGGCGCGCCAATGGGCTTCGGGCACGCAGTGTCCGGCACGTAGGGTTACAGCCTCGTCTATAAATAGATGGCCTCACTTTGTGAAAAGTACCCGGCTCTCGCGTGTTTTGTTTTGCTCTCGGCACGCAAGTGGACTCCCGGCTTTCGCTCGTCTGCACTTCTTGTTTCTTGCGTCGTGCTTCTGTTAAGGTATTTGGACTTGCACGGTGATACATGCGCACCCAATACTTGCGTGACCGAAGGAGACTTGCGCACCAACTATGGGACTTGCGCGCCTAAACGCCTTAGCCAATTTTTCAAATCCCTTCACAAATTTTATGAAAAATTAACTTACTTTAAGAGTTAATTATTCAACTTTTGTGTAGATCCAATGGCTCCCAAGAGAATCAGAACGACTGATGAACTGGAAAACAAAAGAGCTGATGATATGATGGACATTGTTGGCCATGATTACTATTCCATCTGTGAAAGTACTCTCCCAAAATTAGCCAAGTACTTGAAGAAGCATCATATTAATTTCCCGCACAGCATCTATCTGCCTCTGTATGGCCATGGTCATTTGCAAGATGTCAATATTCTAGAGGCAAAGAACAATCTCCCGAATTCCTGGTTTCAGTCATATACCAACTTTTCTTCAGAAAATGTCTTAATCGCAGGAACATTTTCTAATGTTGGAACAGTAAAAAAAGCCTATATAATGCATCATAGATCGTGTGTACCAGATCTGAAACCTCACAAACCTGAGTTGCAACCACATTGTTATCCCTCAATCTTTCGAAATTCTCAGATGGATCAATCCAAAGGCTGGAAGGAGAAATGAGAATTCCATTCTAGAGGAGGGGTGAAGCCAACTTAGATGTGGGCTTATTGGGTGTGAAAAACTTGAAGATTTTTTCGAGGATTTTAAGGGAGCAACAATTTATGAAGCCGTCTGGGCTGGGCAGACGTATGTTTATAGGAATGATAATTTTTCACCAGAGTTGCTTATCCGCTGGAGCCCAGAAACTAATTATTTCCATATGACCCATGGAGAAGTAGGAATTAGTTTATGGGATGTCTATAGGATCTCAGGGGTTCAAATTTTGGGTGATATGTATGACGAATTCATCCCTCCAAAGGCAACCTTGAATGATCCGGAGAAGACTCCAGATTTGGTTCGAGAATTATTGAAGATTTATCATAATCTAAAAATCTCAAAAACTTCAAAGACTCATTCTAGTAGGGATATTCATCCAGAGGAATGAATGGATGTGTTTCTCAAGAAGAAGAGGGAAAAGGGGCCCACCTGTACTCGTCCTACTAGCTACCCTAGAACGGATAAGAGAGGTGCTCCTGGCACATTCTGGCCGACTCTGGAAGCAGGAGAGTTTGAGAAATTGGGGTATGAAGTGAATCATAAAATCCCGGAGAAGACCCGTTTGTAAGGCTTTTTAGCCTTATGACTGAGTGTCTATACTTTTCCAGTTAGAGATTCGAAGGGAGGCGTAAGGCCAGAGACCATCGTTATTGCAGCCAAGTTGGCTGAGAGGAAGATGGTGGGGTTGGCTACCCCAGTTTTGGCAAAGATTCATAGGAGCTTACTCCATGTCTATATGGGTAAGTCTGCTTTGATATTAGTGGGACCATTCCAAGTTTTATTGGGATGGATCTCCACTCACTTCCAGATATATTCTGCTCAGAATAGAATACAGATTCCTGGATGTTCTTTCAGGCCGTCTGTTCAGGCCTTCTCTGGAGTTTGTCCTTTGCCTCTCAATGCCTATGATATTAGGCCAAGGCTGGGTATGCATAAGGAATTCCACTTATTTCCCTATGGAAATCCGCCAACAGTGCGATTTGTTGAAGATGGATCAGCCAGCTTGGTACAGAGGTCTTACATACTGGCCTACAGAGATGGTGTACTGGCCACTAGAATTGATGGGGAAATTATATGTGAGGCCTATGCTCCATATCGATTTGCAGGCCAATTTAAGTGTCTGCAGACAAATTTTATATCTCCTCCAGTGCACGTCAGGTCAGAGTAGCATCCAATGGTTGCCTGACAACTATGGTTGCTAATGGATATGGAAAGGACTGGGGCAGTTTTTGACTTACCAGATGATGAAGCGGTAAGAAACATGGCCATATGGTATGCTGAAAACTGGGTAGCATCATATCCTGAGGCAATATTGAATAAACCTGTTTATCGGGTGGGGAAGAAGAAGAGAGCCATTGAGAAATAAACAATTTAGGTGGCAGGTGATTCTTCCACTCCTGAAGCTGGTTCATCTAGTTATTCAACCGAGGCTGATTCATCAGATTATCAGGAGATAAAACATGTGTCAAAGCGGCCACATGCCGTATATAATCCTCCTGTCAGAATCAAGAGAGCCACTCCATCAACTCCTGGTGAGTTACTTTATTGAGGCAATTTAATTTCCAGTAACTTTATAGAGTAACAAGTTTTCATTATCTTTTTATAGTTGCAGGAGCTAGAAAGAAATTAAAATCTGAGGTTGTAGGACCCTCTTCGCAGCCTTCTAGTACACCTGCATATCTACGACTAGAGGCCATCTAGACATGGCAGGATGTATACTGTGATACTGAAACTATCTGGCTGTAGCTGTGTGAAGGGTTACATCTTCCTGGAATAGGGACTCTTCAGGCTCCTACAAATGTTCATTTCAAGGATAACCCTGATGAAGTAAGAGGCTATGTCAAAGAGTTGAGGACCTATATAGATGCCACCGATGATTCTATCCCTATCACCAAGCGGGTGAAGGAAATGATGGATCACGACGCCACTGATGAGGAGTGGCATGAGTACGTGGCTCCTGAAGATGTAAGTTTTCTTTCATTATTTACTTTGCAACTCGATTTCAGTCAAAGCTTTGTTACTCAAGGGAATTACTTTCTTTATCCTACATCTTGCAAGGAAAGGAACTACTGAAGTTACTTCACCACAGTATATCCCGGGTGGTACTACCATCAGGGCTGCTGCTGAATCTCCTCGTGAGTCGGGTGAGATATCTCCAGGCCAACAGGCCATGAATGAGGAGTTGTATGTGGCTTTCCATTCTCCAATTTAGGTACCTATAAGGGAGACTGCCGACACTCCTAAAAAGCCGAAGGGACAAAGGCATCATAGGAAGAAGTCCACAACTAAACGATTCATCAGTAGTGGTAAGTCCTTCGGATAATCATGAGTCTTAATCCATGAAAAGATTGCTCATTTTCCTTGGGATTACAGGGGATTCTTCAATTTCCCCTCTGAGGGAGAGGATTGATCCTCCTTTGAGGACCATGGAGGGTGTTTTGGAACAAACACGAATTCAGGATGACTTGGATACTTCTGAAAAAGAGCGAACATCTATTCCCAGTACTGCTTCTACTGCTGTTATAAGTAGAAAAGAACTTGCTTCTGGTAATTTAACAATACTTCATACAATTCTTCCTTAAATTTTGAATGAAAACATCAACTAAATTCTGTTCTGTGATATTTTAGGTATAACACCTGCACCAGAATCATTGGAGGCTGCGGCAACTGAATATTCCATCCTTCCAGAAGAATCTGTCTAGGGTTAGGGGCCACAAAATGAGGGTCACCAAGAAGACACATCAAATTCTCCCACTGGTGAGACTAACCGGGATTATGAAATATCATTGAATGAAATGATGAATCTTGGCATGTCTTTCAATGAATTTTTTGATCATGCTAAGTTATCATGTGATTTATAAGATCTTGGGTGTCAGTGTTATCCTTCGTCTGGTAAATTTTCTTATAATTTACACTTCTAATCATGACTGAAAATAATATGCAGTTCCATCCAAAGAAGCTACTGAATTACCAATTCCTGAAGAGGGTGTGGACATTTATGTCAACCTTACCATTGTAGAAACATTAGCTCAAGTGGAGATAAACCCAGTAAACCCTCCTGAGACCCTTCTTGAAGATCCTGTTGAAACTGGGAAAGATGGGGAGGAGTCTTCTCAAGATTTTGATCTACTGTTAGGTAATGATTGTACTGATTTTTCAAGATATACAACCAACTTTCATTGTTTGATGAAACTAACCATAATTTTAATTGATCCAACAGGGCCATCTACTTAAAAGTCTAGATCTGGAGGTGAAGTCTCAACTTTCGCCCAAACAGTAGTAGAAGGCGAAGTAACCAGGGTCAGGGGGAAGGAGCAGAACAGGGCACTTCCTTAAGTGCATTAATCCTAGATTACAAGCCCCCCTATGATGATGATGTCGAATCCGACCGAGAGGTGATTATGGCGCTCAACTTTTCATGACAGAAGACATGGAACAACATATGGAAAATCATATATGAAGTTCCTCTTGAAGAGCTGTCATCAAAGATTTCCTGATTTTCGTCCCTGTTTTTCATGATAGGACTTGGCGGTTTTGGATATAAAGAAATCCATACCGCGGTGAAACATGTCATCTTAAGAAGGGAGCAGGAGAAAAAGTGTCTTGAAGATCTGACCAGAGTGAAGCTGTCAGTCAACATCAGTGAATTTGAGGTTGTGGTATCCCGAGCTGAGGCTTATTATGCTGCAAAATGAAAGATCTAAAGCATAAGATCAAAGATAAAGTCATCTAGCAGATGCACCTCCAGCAAAAATTAGATGTTGTTACTGGGGTACTTGGCCAACTCAATAATTCACTGGAGGGAGCTCAAATGAATGGTATAAAAGCCATTGAAGATGCCGAGAAAGCACTCCATCAGGCTGAAAAGTGTGAAGTTGGTCGGGTGCATGATCTTCAAGTAGCTGCTGATGAAGCTCGGGATGTTGTTCATCAAGTGAATAATTATATTGATAGCCTCTTGTAATTTCCTGGAAAAGAGAAGAGACTCCAATCTGTGGATGTCCTTCTAATCTCTTGTACACCAAATGAAAAACTTTTTTTCATCTACAATCATTTGTGCACGCATTTTACTTTTGCTACCTGTTTTAGATTTTTTTACCTAAGCCAATGGGCCTAGTAAGCATAGTTTGATTTTTACTAGGATTATTATAAATAACCCTACAAACTTTGAATCTTTTAATTACTCAATATTACCTAAATCATACAAAATGTATGTTTAGTGAGCTGGAACTTGACTTTTATTCAGAGTTCCCTTATATTTTGTGGGCAGTTTAAAGTCATGCACATAGTACATAAAGAGGCTAATGTTTAAGGTCAAAATAGCTTTGACCTAAATGGATTAAAATTGACTCAATTCCTTGAAAATTTATCTGAAAACATATTACCACACTCAATTATGAGGAAAAATATGAAAACTATGACTTAAGAAAATTTGAATCTGAGGAATGATATGAAAAAGAGCTAAAAGGCATTAGAAGAAGTAGTTCCCAAGAATGAAGTTACCATTATTTAAAAAACTCTTTAGGGGGTTGAATTTTGCAGGGCCACCTAAGGGCATTGGCTACATAGTCAAATAAATAGAATCTTTTTGCTAACATGTCCATTATGTAGACTACTTATGCAAGGCCACCTAAGGGAACGTGCTACATAGTCAGGAAAAAGAACTCTTGGAAATTTACTTTTCTAATGATAAGAAGCCAGTGAAAGTTTATGGGGTTTCAACTTTTCCAAAGTATAGAGTTTGCTGTATGGAAAGAGGTACTTGAATATGGAGAAGATATTTTCAATCAAGATTGTCTAAGAATTTGATGAATGTTACTCCTACGAAGGTCTGACCCAAACGTAGGGAAGGAAAATATAAACCATAGACTTGAATACTTTCAGATCATGAAAAGGAATATGGGAAAAATATGTTAAGGATGGCTATTTTTTTATGGATCCCTACAGATTGTCATTAAGACAAATAAGGACAAAAGAGGTTTTCCTACCAAGAATGAAGTTACCACTATTTAAAAAACCCATTAGGGGGTTGAATTATGTAGGGCCGCCTAAGGGAATTGGCAGGATAGTCAAATAATAGCATCTTTTAGTTGATAGGTCCTTTATGTAGACTACTTATGCAAGGACACCTAAGGGCATGTGCTGCATAGTCAGGCAAAAGAACTCTCGGGTATCAAGCCTTTTTTGATTAGAAGTTAAGAAAAGGGTTATGAAGATCTAAAAATATTTAAGGTTAAGATTTATGACACATAAAAATGGGTATTGTTCAATGTATGTAAAGATACATAGATCAATGCTAAGCATAATCACGTTGTATCTGAGTCCTAAATTGAAATACTGGACTTCACTATGTATCCCATAAGGATGGGAGTCAAGCCATACGTAGTTATTGAAATACAGTTTAACGTCATGTGGGATGAAAGTATGAGAGATCTTAGTTTAGGGTCATAGAGCTCGGACCATTATAAAAAATACACAATGTGTGTTTTCATGGTTACTTTTCAGCCAGGGGACTGAAAGTGGAATTTGGGGTTTGGACCAAAAGACTTGGGGCTAGATTCGAGGGACACTTGAATGTTCCTACGTATCCTATAAGGATGGGAATCAAGCCCACATAGTTCTAGAAATACCTACTGTACAAATTTGGTTCGTACATGTGAAGGGTGAAAGGGGACTTTAGTGTAATGATGGTTTAACCCAAGATAAAAGGTTCAGGTATTTCCATGTATGCACATAGTTTTTGGATTATAACATGATTGAAAATCAATGTAAATAATGATTCCCTCTCAGGTAAGGGTATCAAAGAATATTGTAGTTTATTGTTGTACATGAAAAAAGTGTTGTACAGTTTAACGTCGTATAGTAAGGATGAAGGTGAGCCAATGTAAAGATATTGATTCTAGGAGTGGTTTCACTTATCAACATCATATGAGATGAAGTTGAACCGATGTGAAGAGATTGGTTTTGGGCTTGAACCTTGGGAGGTTGCCTACGTACCCAGCCTGAAAGGAAAGGATCAAACTCTGCATAGTTCAATTAAAGAATTAATTAGTGATCAAGTTGTTTTTGGGGACAACGACCTAAAAAAATGATGTTGGGACTTACGCATGGTTAGCGGCCCAAAGAAGGTGTTATGGTTTAAATTTTCTCTAACCTCACGTGATTCAAACTCGGTGTGAGAAAAAAGAGGTAACAACAACCTTAAGGATGAACAATTTAATTTCATGTTGGACATATGAAGGGACTATGCAGTTTAAAGTCTTGCAGTTAGGACTATTGGTGCTGCACAGTTTAGTTTCATGTAGCAGGGACAAAAATACAGTTTAATGTCATGCAGGACATATTAAGGAATTTCTATATAGTTTAGCATCATGTATTTAGGACGATGGGGACAATACAGTTTAATGTCATGTTGGACAAAAAGAGGACTGCGCAGTTTAATTTCATGCAGTAAGGACAAAAGAGGACACATTTTAACGTCATGTTGGACATATTAGGGACTTTTTAACAGTTTAATGTCATGTTGGATGAAAAAAGGACGATACAGTTTAGCGTCATGTTGGACGAAAGTGCGAATAGTTTAAGGTCATATGCATGGACCATTGGTTATAAGTTTAATGTCTTGTTGGACGTAAGGAACTTCTGTACAGTTTAGCGTCATGTAGTATGGATGTCACAGTTTAACGTCATGTTGGACATAAGTGACAATAGTTTAAAGTCATATGTATGGACCATGGATGGTGCAGTTTAACGTCGTGCTAGACGTAAGGGACATGAAAATAGTTTAAGGTCATATTCATGGACCAATTTTGGTGTATTTTGTGTTTATATAAAATACTTCTTTAGAAATCTGGCATTGGTTGGAGTAGTGATGAGTTCTCCATCCATTAAAATTAAAGAATAAGCTCCACTGGAATAGACCTTATGTATTGAATAAGGTTCTTCCCACTTTGGTTCAAGATTAAGAGGTTTCTTTCCTGGTATCATTGGAGTTTTGAGAACTAATACCAATTATCCCTGAACGAATGAATGAAGACAAACTTTTTTATTTAAAGCTCATGCTATTCGATTCTGATAGACTTCCATGTGGTGCAGAGTGCACAACCGTTTCTCATCTAACCGTTCCAATTCATTCAATCGATTTTGAGATTGTTCATCTGTAGATGATTGATCACAAATGGCTACTCCGAGCGAAGGTAATTGAACTTCAATGGGAAAGACTGCTTCCATTCCATATACCAGTGAATATGGAGTTGACCGCGTTGCAATGCGGGTGGTGGTCCGATAAGCCCATAAAGCATGAAAGAGTTTATCAGTCCATGACCTCTTATCTTTATCCACCATCTTTTGTAGTATATTTGACAGAGTCTTGTTGAAGGCTTCTATCTGGCCATTGGCCGCTGCATGATACCGAGATGAATGATTGGATTTGATATTGTATTCTTCATACAACTTATTCACCTTGGACAAATAGAAGTTGGTGCCATTGTCCATCAATATGGTATGAGGGACACCAAATCTGGTAATGATGTTAGACTTGATGAAGCTAAAAATTCTTTTAGAACTAAATTCTTTGAGAGGTATTGCCTCTGCCCATTTGGAAAAGAAGTCAGTAGCAGTAAGAATATACTTAAACTGCTTGGCCGTAGCTGAAGGGTAAGGTCCCACCACATCTATTACCCATGTGGAAAATGGCCATGAGTATTTGGCTGTATGAAGCAACTCTTGAGGTTGATGAATGAAGTTGGCATGTACTTGTCATGAATGACACTTCTTTGTGAAATCAACACAATCTTGTACCATTGAAGGCCAAACGTATCCAAGCCTTCGAATCTAATCAAACAGTCTATGTCCAGACTAGTGGGCACCACAGAATCATGCATGTACTTCTTTCATGATAGCCATTGTCTCTTTACCATCAATGCATCTGAAAAGAACTCCATCAAAACCATGCTTGTAGAGAATTTTCTCTAGGTGATCTGGGCTATCATAAAGAGTAAAATTGACCACACGTCGCTGGATTTGTTCTTTCCCAGCTTTATCAGGTGGAAGTGTTCCATTTTGAAGGTATTCCCTGATAGGTGTCATCCATCACGTAGTATGACCATATGGTTCAGAAATGGGACTAATTTCATTGATATTTTCTGTTCTGGTTTGAACATAAGGTGAAATTGTATGACGCTAGGCAATACTGATGGTTGTTTTGTCTTGATTTAGATCTGCCAGAGTTGTGGCTATGTTAGCCAGTGCATCAGCTTGAGCATTTTGTGATCTTGGGACATAAGAAAATATCAGTTCTGAAGGGAATTCTGCCATTAACTATCTGACGTAATCATACAATGGGATTAGTTCTTCTTTTCTGATTGCATAATCCCCATTGACTTGTTTGATTACCAGGTCTGAATCACCATTCACCATTAATTGATTCACTTGTGCTTGAATCGCCAACTCCAATCATGCAATAAGATCTTGGTATTCCACTTCATTATTTTTACCACCTCCCAACAATGATAAGGAATAAGGTAACACTGCCTTTTCTGGAGAAATGAGTACAATTCCTAATCCAACTTTGTTGAATTTAGGATTTTCCATTTTCTTCCCTGTTGGACTTCTGGAAGCACCATCAAAGTACATTTCCCATACCTGAAGACTATATTGAATAGAGAAGACTTCCTCATCAGGAAGTTCAATATCTGAAGATGTGTCTTCCATTGAAGGGTGTTCATCCAAGAAATCAGCCAGATCTTGGCCCTTTATTGCCTTTTGAGACACATACTGAATATAGAACTGCTACAAAATAACTACCCACCTTGCCAGACGTCCTGTAAGCATTGGACGACTAAGGATGAATTTGAGCGGGTTATTACGAGATACCAATTGGACCTCATGATGTTGCCGGTAGTGTCTCAATTTCTGAACTGCAAAGATTAATGCTAGGTAGTACTTCTCAATATCTGAGTATCAGGTTTCTTCTTTAACCATAGTCCGACTGAGATAGTAAAGGCTGTTCTCATTCCCAGCGTCATTCTTATGGGAAAGAAAGGAACCCAATGATCGCTCTAAAGATGTCACATAGAGGATAAGTAGTCTTCCTTCTACAGGTGGAATAAGTACCAGTGGAATGAAGAGGTATTTATTGAGAATATCGAATGCCTCTTGACATTCTTCAGTCCACTGGTAAGTGACTCCCTTCTTCTTCAATTTGGTGAAGGGTAAACTTTTACCTGCCAAATTGGTGATGAAATGATGAATATAGGCTAAATGTCCTTGAAGTCCTATTAATTCTTTCAAATTTCGAGGAGGTGACTTACCATGGATTTACTTGGTCTTCTCAGGATCGACTTCAATACCACGATGGTGTACAAAAAAGCCGAGAAATTTTCCTATGGTTACCCTAAAAGAACATTTTAATGGGTTCATCTTCAAATTATGTTGTCAAAGCTTGTGGAATATGACTTCAAAATAATCAAAGTGATTAGAACATTGTTTGGATTTAACCACCAAATCATCCACATAACATTGAACAAAATTTTCCAGAAAGGGTTTGAAGATACGATGCATGGCACGCTGATATGTTGCGCCTGCATTCTTTAGGCTAAAGGGCATTACCCGATAGCAAAACAAACCCTGAGGGGATCTGAAGGCTACAGATTCTTCATCTTCTGGAGCCATTTGGATTTTATTATATCTAGAATATCCATCCATGAAGGAAAGTGCTTTATAGCCATTTGTCGCATCAATCAAGAGTTCTGTAATCGGAACTGGAAAATTATCCTTAGGGCAATGCCGATTAAGATATCTGAAATCAATTCAAACTCTAATTTTCCCATTCTTCTTTTTCACTGGGAAAATATTATCCAAACACTTGGGATATTGATATTCTATGACAAAGTTAGATTTTATGATCTTATACACTTCAGCTTCAATTTTGGAAGCATAGGTTGGGTGTGTTCTTCTAGCGGCCTGTTTGAATCCTCGATGTTCTTCTGGAAAACCCAAACAATGATTGGAAAAATTATGATCAAGCCCTAGAATCTCTGTATTGTTCCAAGAAAATATGTCTCAATTTTTCTTTAAAAAGGAAATATACATCTCTTTCTCTTCAAGATTCATAGACGCACTAATTAAAGTGGGGCGTGGATCTTCTTTTGTACCCAGCTTTATTTCTCAATGTTCATCCACGGTAGCAGAGATACCCTATTAAAATGATGGAGGAGCATCCCAGAGATCTTCCTCTTATTCTTCAACATGTTTTATTTCCTCTATTTCTACTTGCATAGTGGATGATGAAGCAAAATTTTCATGATCAGAAGAGATGTTAAAATTTGAACATCTTGAAGAAGAATCTTCCATTTCTAACCCAATTGATGATGAAGGGTCTTCCTTGGGTAATAAAGAGAAAATTATGGATTGAGAATCAACATCATCATTGACCTCTGGTATTGCTATAACTTATTCTGGCTTGGTTGGCGAAGTATATACTTGCTGGATTTCAGCAGATGAAATGAAGAGATATCCATTTGAGCTTTCATCATTGCTTGGTGGATCACCACTTTCTACCATGCTGTCTAGCTTGATTGCCATGATTGAAATTATGGAGGTTTCCATAAGATTATTTTGATTTGGGTCTATCCTATCAATTTGACTGATAGAAAACACATAATCTGTACTCACATTTGCTAATGGGTTTATTGGAATCTTTTCCAAACCATACAGAGCATTAACTTTGGTATTCTACTTTGTTGTGGATTCCTCCTTTCCCTTCATGTGGTAGAATTCTTCCTCAATGTATTCAGATTCACATGTCTTAAACGGGGCCTTATCACCATAAAATGTCCCAACTTGACCATCGAAACAATATTTGAGACATTGATGGTATGATGAAGGGATAGCCGCATGTTGATGTAGCCAGGGTCTTCCAAGCAAGATGTTGAAGGCTGAGTCTTGATCAACAACCATGAAATCTGAATTGGACACAAGATCTCCAAACATAGTTCTGAGTGTAATCTCGCCTAGTGGTTCTTGTTAATTTTTATCATATCCTTGTAACATCATAGTTTAAGGAGATAAATCAGATTCCGCGAGGCCTAATCGACGAAGTGAACGAATGGGCATGAGGTTGACTCCTGAACCATTATCAATGAAATCTCTTTGGATGTCTACGCCATTGACCTTACCAGATAAGTAAAAAGGTCTAATATGTCCATGCACGACATCATCTTCATCTTCATCAGTAAAAGATATTACTGTATGAAATTCTGCAGGATTATTATCTACATGGTAGACTTCAGCTGGAGCAATTTCAGTCTCAAACTCCTAAAGACTTGACAAATCCTCGATGAGTGCCTCCCGAAGATTCTTTGATAAATTCAAGGCATCTATAATTGATAACTCGGCCGGTACTTGGGCCAGGTGTTTCAATATATCATACTTTTGATCCAAAGGTCTGCGTTTCCCAACAGGAACATGTGGTTTAGTAGGTGCCTTGGAAGTTGATGCTTTGGAATTTGATGAATCTTTTACCGAGATAGGAGTTGGTAATACTCCTGGATTTAGAATATTAGAATGATTAGATCTATTTACTTGCTGAGAGGAAGAAGATGGACCCTTCAACCGATCTTCCAGAATAATTGTGTCAGGACTGAGTCTACCATGTGTGGAAGAACTTGCTTGTTCTTGTTGAGCTTGTTGAAGGGCTCTACCACGAGTTTCTACTGCATACACAGTTCTATCAGGGGTAGAATTGGAATAGTGGCCTCTGAAAGATCCACGTCTTCCCCTGTATCTTGAGCCTCTGGAACTGCCTCTGATTCCTCTATTTGATATAGGGAATTCGGGCTCATCAAAATTAAAATTGCGGCTGGCATATGGATTTGTTAATTGAATCATATTAATAGAACTGAAGATCAATTCTTCATCCGATGAAGACTCTTCCTGATTAGACTATTTAGGTTTTTCCGTTTGGTGGGGCGGTGCCCATTGCTTTGAAATAGATGGCATAAAATCTACCAAAGTCAATGACAAATTAGGCTTCAACATATACTCATCTTCTTCTAATTGTTCATCTTTCTTGGAATTGTGTCGTTTCTTTGAGGATTTTTCCTCATATGAAGAGGGTTTTGCTGCGACATTCATGGCATAAGGCACAATTGGTTTCTTCAATTGTGTTCACAAAATAGCATGAGCTCGGTTGACCGTCTTTCTGACCATCCAATCATTATAATTTTGTGCATTTTTGTTCTTAACTTATTTCCACTCACCTTCCTCCTCTGGAACTGTAGCAGTAACACATGCTACCTGAGCTGAAGAACCTTTCAGTTTGACTTGTCCCAAATCGACCATTTTTTGCAGGAGGTCCTTGAAAACAAAACACTCCTGAATGAGATGCCCCAACATTTGATGAAATGGTAAATAGTTGGGACGGTCTTCATCTCTTTCCTTGTTTGGCCTCTTGGGCCTTGGAAATTGAGCCAAATTATTTTCCAGAGCTGAAATGAAATAATCAGGAACTTGTTCATTTCAGAAAGAGTAAACTTTTCTTTTCAAATCCTCAAATTGTTTTCGTCTTTGATCTCTTTGATCATCTTGACGAAATGGCCTCTGTTGTTGGCGCTCAGTAGGTGGAGCCCTTCGAGAAGATGAAGGTTTTGAATTAGAAGCAGGTACAGGTGCTTGTTTAAGTATAACTGTAGCAGTTTCTGCTTTACCCATTCTCTTTCCTAGAGCTGATGGAATCATATGAGCTTTATCCTTAGTCTTTATAAGAGAATCCTCAATCTGTTGAGTGATTGAAGTAAGGTCTCGAAACCCTCCTGTGTATTTCATAGGGATCAGCGGTGTGCACAACTCATCACGTAAATTCGCCACACAGATTGGAAATAGTTCTTCTTGAGGGAGTGCTAAGCTTATGGAATATGTTAATCCCTTCCATCGAGCAATGAAATCTGAAACCATTTCATTCTCCCTTTTCTTACATTTTTTAAGATTAAAAACTGTTGTTTTTTCCAACATTGAGCTGAATTGAAGAATGAATTTTTGACGAAGATCCTCCCACTCGGTAATTGATCGAGATTGTAAGCTTGTGTACCAGAAAAAATCTGGTCCTTGCAAGGTTCGCACGAAGCATCTGAGTTTCACTGCTTGTTTCTGTTCCGGAGTTCCCATCATAGGATTGCAACAAGACATGTAATGCGTCCAATGCTATTCAGGATCACCTAATCCATTAAAAATAGGGAATACAAGGTTCCAAAAAACTTGATGGGGGAGGGATTGAATCTACCCATTCAGGGTAAGCTCTCTTTTCTGGTTGAACCTGTGCACGCTTCTCTTACATAGTCTCTAACCGAGCTGTTAATGACTCAATGGTAGTTATTAAATTTTGAGAAACATCTGGTTGAACTTGGACTTGGGAAGGTACAATAATTGGAGTCTGGACAGGTATGGTGGTTGGTACTTCAACTGATGTTAGCACCATCGATTGTTGTTTCACATGACCCATAGGATTAGACCTGTGAGGGTGTACTGATAGAGGAGGATATTCTTGATCCATCTCAATAGTTTCAACAAATTCCCTTGGCTGACTGACTCTAGCATGCTTAGGAGGAAGACTACCTTGAAGTAGCTCTGCGTTCAACCTCCTTAATTCCTTCATTTCTTCTTCTTGTTGTGAAAATATTTGCTCTGGTGAGAGAGATTGGCCTTTTCCATAGGAAGGGTATGTAACCTGATTCTTTCCTTTCCCCTTATTGAACAAATTTTGGAGAGGGGGAAGTGGGTTACTTGAAGGATTACCTAGGTTCTGAGTAAGCCTTTGATTTCATGTACACACACCTTCTTCATTTGTGTCTGTGCATACAACTTCTTGAGCAGGAACCTCGTCATCTGATCCCTCTGAATGAGGCTCATCTGGTGGATCAACAACAACAAAATTGATGACATTAATTGATGTATAACGCATCACATCCCTTCTATCAGCATTTCTGTGATATTGTCTTCTTTCATGTCTTTGATGAGACATTGCCTTTTGTTGATTCGATCCCTCAGGAACTTCTTGAAGAACTGTAATTTGGAGGGAATCTCTTGATAATTCGGCTCTTCATTCCTCTTGAGGCTTCTTCCCCAATCGGGAGAAGAATGACTTTATCTGAGGGAGGGATTGAGGATTTGAAAAAGTCCCCAGTCAGGTGGACTGGGGCTGTTCCTGCTGTCTTTTCTCAACTCCTCAAATCCTATTTGTTGATTCTGAGGGTTGAGTTAAAAGAGACCCTAGTCTGGAAAGATGGGGTGGCTCTTGACATGCTATATCTGAGACTTTCTTGAAATCTATATTTATCTTACAGACCTTAATCCATAAATTAGCTGGATGCATCAATCGACATCCACTTTTATCACCCAGCTCAAAAGACTGTTGGATGATTTCTGACACTTCTGTTACTTGGTGATGTGCTTGCTCCAAACGAGAGGCCTGTTCAATATTCTCGTTTGCTTGATGTAGGAGTAATTCAACAACTTGTTCTCTTTATTCTTGATTTTGAGAGGAACTAGTTGAAGCCTGTTCTTGGGAAAGCTTTTGATTACAAAGAAAACCCATTGACTTTGGCCGGCCATAGGCAATAACATTGCATGAAACCATTTTTGGCGGGCTCTGCTGACTGTAGAGCATAGTGAAATGTAGTGTTCCATGAACACCCCATCCTCTGACATGAATACCAGATGGGGCATTGGAAATTAACTGACGCAATCTTCGTAGTGTGCCAAGGCATAAATGTTGAAGGTCTCTCTGCTGCTTTTCAGCCTTCGGATATCGAGAGACTGATAGAGATTCCAAATCAATCTGACGTTGTAACCCTTCTATTATATTAACATGATTTTCATATTCATCATAAGATAATACTTTCTTTTTCAACTAACAAATAGTTTTCCATATGTTGAGACGAATATCATGAATTCCATCTTCTGTCAACATCTTTGGAGTGTCATACTGAGAGTCAGCCAGAGGCCAAAACATTACTGGCACTTCACCTTTCACCAGTTGTTTTCTCATGTTCAAAATTTCCTCTTTATCATTTAATGAAGATTCTTCTACTTGTTTAGACCAGAGTTGGTACTTTCTTGTTGTTTCATCGGATTCAACAATACTGGTAAAGAATCCACTGATCAAACTGGAAGATGAATGACCCAGGGGTGGTTCAGAGAATGACCTACACCCCAGGATATCTTCTGATTGAGAAAGTATTTCACTTGCTGATGGTAAAGCATCAGAAATGACTGGATTTACTTTTGCAAGTGCCTCAAGATAAGAGGGATTTATCATCACTGCATTGTCTTCTAAATAATTTTCCAGACAATGCGAATTACTACTACGGAGAGGGATTTCACAGCTAAATTCATCATCATGGAGAGGACCACCAAGGTGGGTTACAACAAAATATGAAACATTTTGCTCCTTGATATTCTGACCACACAGAGGGTTCTTGTGGCTCTCATCTGAAGACGAAACTTCGAGATCGACCAAATTGTCACGAAGAAAGCCTTCATGAGGAAGTGTCTGGTGTAGACCTTAATAATTAAGGTTCCCACTATTGGGAACTGAGAGAGTAGAATCTTGAGTTGCAATAGATAGTTGTCTGAGTGCATCAAGAACTCCTGCATCGAGTAAGACCTTGTTACATATTGGCCCTTGATTTCTTGACTGTGCTGGGTGGGTCTTCTTCTTAGACACCTTTTTACTCAATTTGGAAGCTGTGTGTGCCTTCTCATGAGAAATGATCAGGCTAGGCTGATTATCTCCACTAAAACCAGGTGTATGTGCCAGACTTGGTTGTCCGTATGATATAGGGGAGTACGCCCCACAACCCTCTTGGACTGGAACAGATGTGTGTGTCTGTTCTGGAGTGAACTATTGATGTGTCACTCCCCTAGTAGGGATAGATTTATGTGTCTTTCCCTGAGATGCTACTGAAGCTGTTATAATATCCTGGCAGGCATCCAGAATATGAGTAGGGATTTGCTTCTGCTCTTTCACCATTGATAGAATATGCTTGGTGACTTCAGCAACTGGAACAGGGATATATGTACATTCCATTCTTGGAGTAGGTGTATGTTCCGGCTCCTGTCCGCCTTTTCCTGCCAATGAATCCTAACAGTACTCAAGTGTGGGGGCAGAGAGTTGAGTCTGCCTCCTATTTGTTGCTATAGCTTTCCGACTGAATTCTCTGAGTGCTACCAAATGAGACTGTTGGTAAGCTTGATCAATACTAGTAGGTGTATGTGGTTGCTTATTGCACTTCTCTAAACGTGGTTGATGAGCTCCATTATATGTTGTCAGATGAGCTCCATCATATGTAGTCAGACGGGCCTGCTAACTTGCTAATGATTTATAAACAGGTGCATGTTCCTGTCTATAGTACTCCGCCGGAATTGCCTGGCGGGGTTGACGTAATGCTGCCAGATGAGTCTGCTAGATAGTGGAATTAAAACGGACGGTTGTGTGTGCCCACTTGTTGCTTGCAACCAAGTTAGGTTGGTGGACTTCTCCGAAGATGGCAGAGATGAGAACCTGCTAACTGTTGACTGGATTTCACCTCTGGCGATTCATCTTGCCTGCTCAGGTTCGAGGAACCTGAGCCGAATGCCTAGAGTTGATACCCTCATCATGTTGAGGGTGAACTGCTGCATGAGTCTGGTGGCGATTGTTGATGGGAGCCCTCGGTAATGACTCCTGTCTCCTTGAATTAAGGCCCTGAGGGACCTGCTCATTCACCTCCTCAGAATATGGGAGTGAATGGTGATTGTGTTCCAGGGATAACGACCCGAAACGGTTGGAGACGGTGGTCAGCACCACCTGTATCTTGATCATTGGTCATTGCTGTCCGGACGACCATGTTGAATTATTGACTTGGAGGGTTTGTCGAGTGGCCTCTAGAGTCGGAATAGTACCATTTTGACAATACTCCTTAACCAGCGCATTTGATACCTAGCGTTGAAGACGCCGAGTAGGTGATGTCGTCCTCAGAGCAGAAGATGATCCAGTAGGAGTAGCAGCGATGGCATTCATAGAAGAGGTTTTCACAGCAGAGGTATTCACAGATGTGGGCTTAAGAAAATATATTCTCGTAACGCATAAGATCATGGAAAATAGGGCCTATTTGATATAACAGACATAATCAAGATAAGTTCGACCACTACATCTTTTGGATGAGGAAATATGTTATTTATTACTTTGTTGTCCCTCTCATTGAGTTTAAATAGGGGCCTAACAAATAAGCAAAGCATCATTTTAACTTGGTTCAAGATTCACGTCGGGTTCAACATTTTTTGTTTCCTCTGGAATTGGGGATGACCTCGTTGATTGAAGGTTCAAACATTCCAATCGGTTTCTAACGGGTTTGTTCGTAGAACCAGAAACATCCAATGATTCCATATCCATTTGGACCTACTTTCCAAAGGTAAGTTCTCATTAGTTGTGGACCGATGAGGCTTAGAAATTTGCATTGGTCGAGAGGATGGGAGGTCGGACTCATCACACCTTTTTGAGGGGAATTATTGTCTACTCCATGACTCTCTTTATATATTTAAGTTATGTTCGTGAATCCTTTATTAAATTACCAAGTATAAAATGAGCTTTCCTTTAGATCTGAAAATCAATGATTGATATGTTGGAAATTTAGAGAATATTTTATATGTATTCAAGGTTCTTCATTGATAGAGAATCATCTGTATTTGTTAGAGATTCTTAATCAATGGTATCCTTCAATACATAAAAAATCTCTTGGTCATTATGATAACCATACTGGTTTTAAAGCCACTTAGTGGGGGACTTGAAGTTTATTGTCATTCAGAAGGACATGGATTATTTCAGAGTTGGGATCGTACCCACTGATGGGCTACCTATGTATCCTTTGTTTTTGGAAAAGGAATCATAACCCACATAGTTCGAGTAAGGGAGTATGATGTTTATGCATGATTTATGGCTCAAAGAAAGATTTCATGATTACTTTTACACTCTAAGCTCACGTGAGTCATGCTCGGTGTGAGAAACAAGAGGTATTGGTGAAACCAGACAATTTTTCCATGAGAGATTCAATTATGTGGGGATTATGTATGTATGACTGCCCCAAATAGATGAGGATTAAGATTTACTTCAGGATAGAAATCCAGGAACAAGGTCCATAAAGGTATATGTACTTCATGGAGATTTGGGTACTCTAACTTGGGGCTTACTCCTGAGGAATATGCCCAAATTATGAGGGGACTCATTATTGGGTTTTACTCCAAAGAAGGAAGCCCAGATCAGAAGTAAATTAAGACTAGTTAAGAGAAATTAAGACTGGGGATTACTCCTGAGAAGGATGCCCAGGTTAAGGGAGTTTTAAACTGGGGCTTATTCCTGAAGAGGAAACCCAGGTTTAGAGAACCAAGGTTGGGGATTACTCCTAAGGAGGATGCCCATATTTGGGAACTTTAAGACTGGGGCTTACTCCTGAGAAGAAATCCCAGGTTAAGGGAATTATGACTGGGGCTTACTCCAAAAGAGGATTCCCAAATTAGGGGACTTGGGGCTTACTTTTGAAAAGGAGGCCCAAATTAAGGAGGACTTGGGGCTTACTCCTAAGGAGGATGCCCAAATTAGTGAGAATTTGGACTGGGGATTACTCCTAAAAAGGAGGCCCAAGTTAAGGATTCTCTCATCTTAGAGGATGAGGTTGAATGAATGAACTCTCTAACTTTAGTAATATAAAGATATATAAATCACTTGGTTTTAAGAGATGCTCCACAGAATTCCTTTCAGATAAGGAAGTCAATAAAGAAATCATGCCTTGATTGGCTTTGGATAGAGTTTTGAAGGCTTAATCCTGAAGAGGAGAGGTGGATAGATGTAAGAGGGATGAAATAGGGAGGAAGGGCACCCAAAAAGAGGGGCGCGCAAGTCCTGGGGGGTCACGCAAGTACTACATGGGTGCGCAAGTCTTGGTCGCGCAAGTATACTTGCGTGGCGCATATATACTTGGGAGATCCTTGACCAGTAGAGTAATACTTGGGAGATCCTTGACCAAAGCCTGTAGAATTATCCCAAGGTACTTCCAGAAGAGTGGTACACAAGTTTCAATAAGTAGATAAGGAGGTGCGCAAGTGTGTCCATTTCCCTTAAGGGTAAAACACTTAGGCGCGCAAGTGTTAGTGAATTCTAACACTTAGACCTTATTCCTCTTGTTTAAACCTTCCATTCTAGGTAAAGAATTACCTTAGAAGTGTTGGAAAGAATTAAAGAAGAGACTTGGGTGTTCAGAGATCTATATCTGAATTCAAAAAAATCCTCCTCAAATGGGGCCCCCACCGGGGGTATTTATAAGATAAAGAAGACCCTAGGCGATTTTCAAAGATGGCGCGCACGTCACCTGCACAACCATTTGGGCGGCGTGCAAGTATACTTGCGAGACCATGCTGGAACTTTCATGACCTATGGGAAATGTTCTCCTTGTTCATACCTTTCTCTTTTTTTGATGTTTATTCAAAGGATGAATCTTCTTTGTTTGAGGTATTTCCCTTTTCATTTTTTTAGACTCTATGACGAAAAAGGAGCATCAACACCCATATAACATCATAGCCTCCCTGAGATAAAGGAAAACTAGTAACGAGGTCCATCAATATTTCCTCCCACTTCCACTAGGGAACATCTAATGACTGGAGTAAATAAATGTGAACATGGTGATCAACCTTCACCTTAATGCTAACCAAAAATCAGGAAACAAACTCCACAACTGCATGCTTCTACCCAAGCCACCAAAACTGACCTATTGAAGATCGATTCATCTTGGTTACATGGAGATAAATAACCAAAGGATAACTATGGAAATCCTAAAAAACCATCTCGTGCATTGCCAAAGGAATGAAAATCCTTCCCTAAAACAAGACCTGGTGTTGTCCATCCTCAGACCAACCACCAGGGGTATTTCCAAAAACAACTCAGTCTCTCCAGAACTCTAACTCAAGATTCCCTAACTTGGACTTCTCCACTTACTACACAAAATATGACTGCACTTTCATCTGGAAAAGATAAATTCTTCCCCTAACCTCTCCCATATACTGATGCATCTCTTAGGGTTCATCCTTCAATCTCCAGAAATCCCCAAATTCACACATGGAATCACTATGTGACTTCATTCTCAATGCATCGACTACAAAATTTCCCTTTCCTAGAATATATGAAATTTAAAAGTCATAATACTACAAGAATTCCATCTACTGATGATGATTAAAGTTTAATTTACATTAGTAGAAGACATATCTTAGGATCTTATAGCCAGAAAAAACCACAAAATTATCACCAATGAGATAATTTCACCACAACTTCAAAGAAATCAAAATTTCCAACAACTCGAGATCACGGATGAAATAGTTACATTAAATGGGATGAAACTTATGAGACCCATAAAAAATAATAAATCTCTTCTACATCAGAACCCAACAAAACCTAAGGTGCGAAGTGTCACAAAATACCTTAAACTGAACACCTTGTACTAGAAAACACAAGACTGGAGCACTGAAAAACTTCTCCTTTAGGTAATCAAAATATTCTTAACTCTGGTCAATCAAAAAGAACTCCTGATTTTTATGGGTCATGGTTGTCAGAGCAGTTTTAACCCGATAAAAATTGGTTGTGAACCTCCTTTAATAGCATACAAGACCCAAGAAAATACACACCTATACAAATATCTTAGGGGATTTCCAAGACATAAATTCCTCCATCTTTGAGGGATCTACAACTAATCCCTCCTGGGACACCACATGCAAAAAAAAAAAGATTTCACAAGCCCATAAATCACACTTCAACAACTTCCCAAATAGCTTATCATAAAGAATAACTCCAAAAATGGCACATAGATTCTTTGCATGTTCCTCCTCTAATGCAGAGTACACAAGGATTTCATGGATGAAAACCACCAAAAACTTATCCAAGAGATCTTTTAACACTATGTTCATCAACCCCATGAACACAACTAGGGTATTCCTCACATTTAGTGACATCACAATGAAATCATAATGCCTATGATGACAATAGAAATAAGTCTTCAAGATACCCTCATCCTCCACCCACATATGATGATATCCTGACCGAAAATCGATATTCGAGAACCAACTCCCACACTTCATCTAGTTGAATAAATCATCAATCCGTGGAAGTGGATAGCAGTTCTTTAGTTTCACTTGGTTCAAGTGATGATAATTGATTCAAATACATTATCTACCATCAACCTTCTTCATGAACAAAATAGGTGCACCCTAAGGTGACACACTCAGTAAAAAACATCATTGTAATTGATCATCGGGATGTACTCATATCCCATGAAACTCAAAATATTCCATCCTATACAGAGACATTGATATAGGAGACACACCCAACTGTAGCTTGATCCCAAAATCAATCTCCCATTGTGGGGGTAAAACTACAACCCCCTATAGAAATAAATAAATGTAATCTTATATAACCCTATAAAATACCAACTATTGAACCTCTGATGAAATCTACATCAACTCATACATCAAAGAAGACAAGGACAAAACACAGCTCTGACCTATCTAAGGGTATTGATCACCAACAATCATCGTTGTCTCTTCATCAGCATCATAGAACACAACCTACCTCATGAATAAATCCATGATATACTTTACCAAATACAACCCATCCATGATGAGGATGATTTCATATGGATGTATTTTTAAATATATAAATTACTCTAAAGAGAAGTGTTTCCACAACACTAGCTCACAGTCTCTACATACTTCATACAAGTCATATTGACCTCTAACTAGCGTATTAAACTCCAAGGGAACTGAAATAATATATACATCAAGTCCCAAAGAGTGGATTAAGGTAGGTGATATAAAGTATAGATTCAATCCTAAATCAGACAAATCATGAACCCAATTAGAAAACAAGCAAAGGGTTCCTCGAACGACACCGGGCTTGCCTAGCGCTGGCAATGCTAAAGCATGAAGCTAACCACAACCAGATCTAAAACCTCTATGACCCTACTAATGACCACCTATATGGATTATCTCTACTCTCAGAGGTTGAGAATCATCTTGAGGCTTTCATGTACCTATCCCATCTCATCTTTCCTGATCTGAAACTGGACCACCTTTCTGCTGCTACCTCAGTGAAAACTGCCTTAATGAAAGAACCTGAATTGGAACAACTAGAACATGCTGACTGGTAAAAAATGTTAGACACAATTTCCACTGATAACCTTATCATCCATAATAAAAATATGTGTCTGGTCTGTTGGTATAAGTATGAGAGCCTCAACCATCATAGAAACGAGATGATGAGGGTTGAGACCTTCCCCTTCTAACAAAAAACTCTTCTATTATAACAATAGAACCCTTGACCATATCTTTGCTTCGTGATGAATCCTGCTAACTCCCCTCTCATGATGACCCAATTTTGGATAGTTTTCTCTCAATAACTACTTCTCTCTACAACACCAAAAGATACGTCTTAAAAAAATAGGGTGACATGGTGCTAGATATATGGATGCAAAGCCTCCACAAAATTCCTCACCCTGGCCTCCTCATATGGAAACCGGTGTGAATCATATCCCAGAAGGGTCCTGAAATAGATCATGAACTCTTACACACTAGATCTCCCCTACTAAAGGGTAAGAATCTCATAGAGACTGGATTTCTTCATATTCAATGAAATAAACTATGCCCTAAGCTAGTCTTGGAACTTCTCCCACAATATTGCTAACCCCTTGTAATCCCCAAGGAATAAGAACCACCACTTCGTCACTGCCACACACGACATTATCATATCCAATAAAAACCAACACCCCTTTCAAGTATATATAGAAATAAAATATATCTAAACCTCCTCCAACAATTATTATTTGACTTTATATGATACAGATCCCTTATACTTATGCAGAATCAGGCTCTAAAACTCTTGAAGTGTCCTCCTCTAAGTGCCATCCTCATAGACCTCTAGTCTACTGTGATCTATTGGCACATCCTATTGAACAACATCAGCATGACCCTAACAAGGACGTCGAACTAGAACCATGAGTACAAAAATAACAAATAGTTAGAGATTATGAACCTGAAATATGAAATATTTAACATTAATTAATTAATTATTTGATTATCTTGTTTAATATTTTAACATATCCCAAGGTATGCCCATTTCAAAAATTGGTGTAGAGAAGAATGATGCTTGATCCCTTTTTAGGACTCTACCCTAAAACCAGCATCACTTTGTTTAGTATCCTTAGTAAACTTAAAGTTCCTTGCATCATATAATTGGGGGTCCTAAATAATTATGTCTTGGACAATCGTCTGTGTTTACATCACTTACTAAACTCAGCTGACACCATTTCCCTACCAACCCATGAAATCTCACTTCTGTCTAAAATAAAAATCCATCATATCCCTCAAACCTAAAACTTTGATACCATTGTCTCATGATCCCCTCCCCACAAAGATACCATAATAATAGGAGAGATATGATGATTTCCTGATTCCTACCTCTAGTAGGCCCTAGGTTGGTGACTAGCACTGAGGGCATAGTAAACATGCATATGGGAGGCATTACCCTATAATAAAAATATACAGAAGGGAGAGATAATAAGGGTAAAACAACCTAAACCTACTCAAATAGTTATATAAAAGAAAAATCAAGTGAAAAATGTAATTACACTTAGTATTATAACAACTGAAAGGAAAAATAAAAGTACCAAAAAGGTAAAGACAACAACAACAATGAGGCCAAAATAGATCCTACTAAACCTCAAGTTAGTAATATCCAGCCCTATCACCAAACTTCTCTAGATGACCTAAAAATAGTTTATATAAACGTAGGGTGAGTATAAAAATATACTAAGTAAGATCCTCCCTGGATCCTCCCATGAAAAATATAAAGAAAACATGCTAAAGCATAGTGAACAATAGTGAAACTAACTCATCACCTAAACATGTATACTAAGTTCCCACCCTCACCATGGAAAACTCTCACCAAGTACTACATACAATAGAGAATATAATATATTAATAAAATATCAAGGGTACCCCACTCTTGCTACCCCACTAGTTTGCTACTTTTTCACAACGTTGCCCGTCCTGAGCATCTCTTTCCAAAAATAAAATTTCTCAAAAACACTTGGGAATGGAACCACCACATGAACCTCATGCATCACATGACCACAAAATCCCATATCAAAACCAAATAGTAAGTGAGTAGTTTCTGTGATCCACCATAGCCTGTATGATGTATATCAAACATCGTGTATTATACGTCAAGCCATTACAACCCATACAATGAGTAAGTACCTCAAGCCACCACAACCCATACAATTCATACCTATAATAATCCTTTAGATACTATATTTGGTAATACATGCGTGTGAAATAAACATAAACCATCACAACCCTCTATACACATATATTGGAAAACTAACCACCGTTCATACTAGAATAATTAAATACCAAGAGAAGAGAGTGGGGCCGGATGGGGTAGTCTTCTATCTATCATCCCACAAGGATGTTGGAAAAAACACCATCTTAGAGTCCGTTGGGTGTCAGTTTCCCTAACCGACATGGGTGGGTAAGCCTATGAAATAAAATAATATACATGATATAATATATCTCACAACCAAACTATGGGTATAACATTGTCTTAGAATCAAATGAAACTAACATCGCTCAAATTCTCAACTACCATTGCTAAGACCATACATCCTATAAGAACACAAACATATTAAAGAGCAACATTAAATTCATTCTTTACTTTTAAGAATTTCATTTTTTTAATTAATTCATTATTCATTAATTAACCATTAAAATTATTCCAGATTACATTGCATTGCATTACATCACATCATCAGAGTAAAGTCCATACCCTCCAACCATAATTGAAACCAAGGACTTGGTTTATCAAGATTAACATATTTTAAGCATTTTAATTCCATAATCAACCAACCCCATGAGTTAAACACTTATTTATTCATTATTAGTATAATTTCACATACAGTTACTCTAGAAAAACCATGCTAATCTTCCACCAAGAGGGAAACATGCATTCAGGCACCCCCAACCACCTCAAGCAGTGGGGAAAGGAATGAAAATAAAAAAACCTTGGCTATTGGCCATTTAATAGAGATAAGAAAGCATAACAGCTCTCAACATCTCATTAATGGTTAAGACCTACTTAAACCATTCCATCACCTATTATTCCATCCTCCAAAACAACATACATATACCTATTAATATCACCATTAAAGTAATCATCTTCCACCACATCATCGGGGGCTCATTGCCCCATATCACAATAAACATCACGGGCTCAACCATCCTAGGATCATATCAAATTTGGGCCTCCCTGTCCCACATCACAAAATCTATCCTAGGATCACATAATAAGGTTTATATCCAGAGCACATTACAATACAATACAAATAATCAATCAACATGGAAACTGAGACGTCAAAACAGTACATTCAGTATTCTCATGAAAATGAGCTATCACAGCTCCAAAACAAGGTGCTTATCCTTCTTAAGTAAACAATAAACTCAGGACATAGAAATTATATTTATTAGATAATTAGTTCTTTTTCCATATTTAATTAATAGATTCTTTTATTAGTAAGTTCCAACTATGGGGAAACTAAGGCATTAATCTATAATAAGATATCAAAGAAAAAACATACTCTTATAATTTATTCAGGTTTCAAAAACCTATAGAATAACCATTATCAATTAGCATTCCTTTTCAAATTATTATAAACAAGAATTATAATTCTTTAGGTTCATCAACCGATTTCAATTAAACTTGCATACTTTCATCAATTTGATCAACATAAAATTACATTAACCACTAGATTAGAAACATGCATCTTCTTTAATTATTCTTGAGCCAATTAATTATCAATTAATTCTGGGTTTATGTTATTTCAAAATAGCTATCAAGAAAAATACTCTAATAAACAATAAAACATAGATATCACATTATATAGAAAATCATGAGGCAAAATGCTATCACGATACAATGAGAAACATCGACATGAAATAACAATCTAATTTCTTTAACCTAGTTCAAATAATTATGAGGTTAATCCCATCACTAGACAAAGGACACGAAATGATCAATTTATGATTTCAAATAAATAAAATAGAAGAAATGAATCCCCTACCTCAAAATTCATCACTTTTAAAAATATATCCCCAATTGAAGAGATCTTGAAATGATGAAGGAGGGACCCTTTGGTTTCCTTGAATCAATAGAGAGATAGATAAATATCCATTAGACATTGGGTTTGGATAAAACACATTTGACTAAAACATTTAAATATGCACAACATCATGGATTTACAAGACATGTAATACCATTTCATGCCGTGTAATCCTTGGGGTTCAATTTTTACTAAAAGATGTGTCATTTTTTTATTATTTAACCCCGAAATTTGTACATCATGAACCAGCCCTACACAAGTTGTGAACTTCACATACATGACGTGAAAGACTTAAACACCATGTATTCTACTTACTTACAAATTTTTAGTATCCAACACCTCTATACTTCTTCCAAGCCTCCTCCAAGATCCACTAGCCTTGGAAACTCAAAAAAGGTTGGACCACATGAATTTGGGCCCCTTACATTTTACCTAAAAACTTATTGTTAACACAACCTTTTCACAAAAAACTCCTTTACAAATATTCTCCTATAAGGGTGAATTTTTATCAAAATAGTATTATCGATTAATACTTATCCTCAAAGCGTTTTTTATAGTGTCACACATATATACCTTCTGATGTTTTTCTTCAAGAATTTTACCCTCATGCAATAATGATTTTTGAAGGTCTTTTATCTTTCTAGTTTTAACTTCCATATAAGAGTGCTTTATATAAATTGTAGCTTATAGTTAATGGAAAACTTCAAACAAAACATTTAAATATATGTTCTTATCAAAGTAGATTATTTCTAATTCTTAATTTCTAGGATGAATATTTCATTACATATCTAAAAAATATATACTTTTTATTCTATATGTTTTGTGATGATTTTTCATTTTTGGAACTTTTTAGACAATGAATCCTCTATCTCATCATGTTATGATTCTATATATTATTTTTCTGCATATAATTCCTTGATGAATGATAATATATAACAGATAACTTCAATAAACACTTTATTAAAGTAGTACTAGAATTTAGTGTAGAGTTAATAAATGGATTCAACAAAATCAAACTCATCACAACTTGAACTCACATGTTCTGAAGGATTAATTCAAGCATATTTATCATTATAACTCCACGTCTTCTTAACTTCAGGTAGTGGAAGATTCTATTTATATTGTTTCTAAGAGGGTAACTCCTGGGTTTCTTCTCCATGGATGTGAGAAGGAAAATTATTCCTTATTTTATTTTAATTACAACATCCTTTCTTCCTCCAATTGTTTTATACATACAAATATGAAAACCTAAAAAACTTTCATCTTTCTTCTTCCATATATCCTTTTCTTTCATAGAACCCTTTGTATCTTCTAAAACTTACCTCATTTGATTTATCAGTTTATCCTTCTTGGGTTTCCATGTGATTCAATTTTCAAGGGTGTGTCCAAACTTTTTACACCTTACACACAACTTATTAACTTATAAAAAGTTATTATTTAGTGGTAACTTACAATTTACCTCAACTTCATCATTAAATATTTCTTCCACCATTCTAATCAAATTATGTCATTATTAGATTGATTCACTTTGTTTCTTGAGCTTGATTCTATTGAATTGAAAATTCATGTAATGTTTAAAACAGTCCATAAAGTGGAATTTTCCTCTATATAAATAGCATATTTTCTTGGGAATGAAATATTATACTCTTTTTTTATTGTTTGCAGCCTTCTTTGTAAATTTCTTTTCTATATTTCAGAAGTTAGACTTACTATCTATCATCATTTTATTTTTCTTCAGATGTTATGATCTCATTATATTAGTTGTACCTATTAAGTGATTGGAAGTTGTAATATAGAACTCACAATCACCATGAACACTCATTTAACAACTTCCACATTATTTTCAAGATATTAAAATCTATTATATGTCAACAGATTTTCTTTCTTCCAGGAACTTTGATTGTACTTAACTGAATTTATCATAACTTATGTTATTATCCCCCTTGGTGTATGATTAGCCAATAAATGAGGCTAATATTAATTATTAATATATATAATATTCATGTACTTTATTATTTATATAATCCATTTTTATTGCATTTTACATTTTGAAAATCATTTCACATTATGATTGTAATTCCTTCTCAAAATGCACTATTATGTGGCACAATTTTTAACATCATTTAGTACCCAATGATCTTGATTTTATTTTCATATTTAATTTTAATGTTTATAATTATATTGGGAACAATTCATACTTGTGGAGTGTTGGAAGATTCACATTGGAAGACTACCAAAATGGTATTTCATGCAAACAATTCTGGAGAAGTCATATTGGACACCAACCCACTGATGAGAATGTGGGGCCCAAAATATAGTCCCAATGAAGCCCAAATTTCGTGGGATTATAGGAAACCTGTAGGGGAACAAATAATTCTGCATGAGATAGTGCTAATTCGGCCTCCATGGTGGTCATTAAGAAGACCAAATGTGGAGATAAAATTCTGGGCCAGATTCTGCGGCCCAGAAAACAATCCTACCAATATAATCATATCTTGGAATCCACTACTTCAAATGGACCAAAATTTTATAGAAGGTTAGGAAAAATCCGAGGATATATTTTTTTCTTCTATAGACCACTCTAATTTGAACATCTAGAAGGACGTACAGGCATGTCTATTTGGTGGTTTCAAGCCGGCTTCCACCTCGGGTCAAGAGTGGAAAAGTCCAAGTTCCAAAATCTTTCCACCATCCTAGGCCTACCATAATCAAGTGGGATGATTTATACTATTGGAGGCTCGACCCAAGGCTCCAAAAATTCTTATTTAAAGCAGTGGTGGTGGAGGATTTTATCATCTTTGAGATTTTTTTTCATCTAATGTTATGCTGCCAATTTGATGTTGTAATCACTTTCCCTCAATTGTAAGTTCCTTGAATTACCTTATCTTCTTTATAAAAGTTCTTCATCTTCTCTTTTTCTATTCCTCTTATTATCACTTTGATACCATTTTCTCAAGGTGTTAACTTGTTCATACCAAACCTTGTGAGATTATCACACAACAGTGGAGTGATTGTTATTTCATTGTTTTTTTACTTCTCTAATTCCTCCCTTACAAGTCTACTTCCTGCTTCCATTGAAACCATAGCATCAATGGAGGGATAACCCAATTATGTGTTGATACAAGGGAGTATCAAGAGTCTGTATTGGATGTTATTTATCACTACCTTAATCACTAATAACTTCTTTAAAATGATATTTTTATTTGATGATTTTAAAACTTCTTCATCCTTATTGAATTTTAAGGTCACACACTTAAAGTGCTAATAAGAAAAATTACCTTGGAGTGCTCAAATATTTGATCCTTCAAGTGTATTGGAGATTAGTATTAGGGTATGTAGGCATTAAACCCATGAGTGACGATTTTTTTTGATCTTCTTAAATGAATGCATCCCAAATATAAGAAATTGAAATAGTTGAAAAGGGAATGCGTCCAATCCACCCCAAGTGATAGCCTAGGATCAAATAATACTTTAAAATTGAATTAACTTCAGTGACTTAGAGTTAACTTAAACCCATTTAATATCAACCCAAGTTTTCCACTTCATATCCAAAAATATCTCATATAATGTACGTGTCTATAGGTTTTTTTTCTTAGGTCTCTGAGGATTCAGCAACCCAAGCTAAACTACAAGGACAATTATACCTTCATCTATTGGGTAAATTCGAGCGTGAATAAAATTTTGTCGTTGTTGCCAGGGACCCAAGTAATTAATCTAAACACCCATTCTATTCTCCCCCATTTCTTCTTTTCTCATCCAAATTCTCTTATCTTGTCCCTTTCTCGTTTTTTTCTTTTGGTGCATGTCTGCCTACACCCGTGATCAATAAAACCGTCTAGTTAGGGTGGATAGTCCTGGGGTTGGGGAGTCAAGTACTCCAAGGGAACTCTTTAAATTAGATCCTAATCTTCCCAATACTCCAAAGTCAAAAATTGATCCTATTTAAATGGAAGGTCTTCAAGGAAACCAACTCATAAACCCGAGTGGGAACCAAAATGGAAACCCAAATGAGGTAGCCCCAAACTTGGGTAATGCAATTGATCAAACCATGAATGACTACCTCACACCTGCCTGGAATAATTCCCCCTCATGTATTAGACACAATTCCCTAGTAGATTCCAACTACATATTTAAACCCATGTCCTAAACCATCTTCCCTCATTCCATGGAATGGAGTCAAAGATTCCCTACCTTCACATTAAAGAGTTCAATGACATTGTGTAAACCATGTGTCCCCCACATCAACTAGAATCAGTTAAGATGAGGATATTTTATTTTTCTTGAAAGGATCGAGCTAAAAATTGGTTAAAATATTTGAGACCATCATACATAAACTCTTGGGACAAATTATAAAGAGAATTATACAAAAAATACTTTCCCCACCACAAAATAATTGCACTTAAAAAGAGCATCCAAAACATTTTTGAAAAAGAGGGAGAGTCATTCTTTGAAACATGGGAGAGGTTCAAAGACACAATAAAAATGGTTCCACACCATTTTTTTTTCTATTCCTGAACAAGTGATAATTTTCTATGAAGGGTTGGGTCTGGGGAATAAACAATTCATTTACATGATGTGTAATGGAACTTTTAAAAACAAAGCCCCAAATGATACTTACGAGTATCTAGAAAGCCTTGATAAACATGAAACAAACATGGGGAACTTCACCTTATTTTGAAAATCCACAAAGAACTACTGGAATTCATACACTTAGAGAAGAGGAAAGCTTTAGGGCTAAACTCATAGCACAGTCTAGGAAGGTTGAAGAGATATACCTTAGGAAAGTCCATGAAATCCAAACTGTAGACCCTGTTTGCACAATTTGTGACAAACATGAACATAAGACAGACAACTGCCCAACCATTCCATCCATCAAGGATGTTATTTTAGGAGGACCCCCAATAGAAGTAAATGCTTGGAACTTTCAAAATCCTCAATACCAAAACAACTTCAACCCAAGGTATAATGACTACCCAGGATTCTGGTGGAAGGATAACCAACTACCTATCCAACCACAGGGACAAAATCCTTACCCCCATCAGAACTAACAAACCCATAACCAGTTCTAAACCCAACCTATCCAATACCAACAGCCACCAGTCCAATTTCAAGAAACCATCCCACCTCCAAAATACCCCTTGGGATAAACCAATCTTCCCAAGCACTAACCCAAACTGTTCCACAAAGCCTACAAGAACAACTGTGAAAAAAATGGAAAGGATGAACTCAGAAGTCTCTTAACTTAAACAAGAACTTCCAACCATAAAAAATGGAAAGGCACCCATGCCTACTCAGGCATTTCCATTCTCAACTTCAAAGGGAGAGTCAAGATTTACTCAAGCAAATCATGAACAACTAAAGGTTGTGACTATTTTAAGAAGTGGTAAATAAATTGAGAAAACTGAACAACTAATTCATAAACCATGTGAAGCCTAAAACACTAATAAAAATTCAAATGAACCACAAGATAAAACTGAGCAAACTGATAACAATGTCAAAGAAATAACTATTTAACAAAAAAACCCCACAACCTGCACCATTTTCTCAATTCATGAGGAGGAAAACCAAGCCTGAATTGAGTGAAACATTGAAGGAAATCTTCTCACAAGTCAAGTTGAACATTCCTCTTCTCGATGCAATCCAAACCATACTTGCCTACTCAAAGTCCCTTAAGGACTTGTTCCCTTTTAAAAGAAAATTTTCACATAAAAAACAAGTCCTTTTGGCTCTCAATGTGAGTACCACCATTCAAGGGACTATTCCTCCTAAGTTGAAAGACCCGGGTTTCCCTTACATCAATGTTGAACTAGGAGAGAGAAAATTTGTCAAGGCCTTGTGTGACCTAGGTTCTAGTGTCAATATCATCGCATATGTTGTGTACTGCCAGTTATTCCTAGAAGAGATCCAACCCACATCTGTCACACTTCAACTTGATAATCGCGGCATTAGGGTTCCAAAGGATATTTTAAAGGATGTTCTAGTAAAGGTTGAAAACTTCATCTACCCTGATGACTTCATTGTCCTTGACAACCATCCAAACTTAGGAAATAAGGAACAAACCCCAATCATCCTTGGTCGTCCTTTCCTTGTAACAATCAACTCTGTTATCTGAGTCCAAAATGGGAACATGACCATCACCTTTGGAAACATGAGTCTAGACTTGAACATCTATATTGCAAGCTCACAAATAGGGTATGATGAGGAAATTCATGAAGTAAACATGTTAAGAAGCATTGATAATGAATCCATATAACATCAAGGAATATTTGATGGATATTTAAGTCGGGATGAGATTGATTTCCTTTGTTCACATGAAGGAAGCTCATCTCCTTGGCTTGAATCATTTTCAAATCTCTCTTATGATGAAGTCTTAGGTCCAACAATCAGTGAAACCTTTCAGGAAACCACATTCATTGAGACCACTCAAACTTTCTTCCATAAATATGATCAAGCCAATATAGTAGTTGAACCTTCTATATGTGGGGAATCAATCCTATCTAAAACTCTAGGAAACAAAATTGATCTTGATCTAGTGTCCCAACCTTCTTCTAAAATTCTGAACCAACCTGATCTTGAGTTGAAGGAACTTCCCACTACACTCAAGTATGCCTTCCTAGGGGACAATCAAACACATCCAATTGTTATTTCTTCTTCTCTTGAACCCAATCATGAGAGGATGCTTCTAGATGTACTTAGGAAACATAAGAAATCCATTGGTTAGACCCTGTATAATATTACTGGGATTAGCCCACTTATCAGGACTCATAGGATTGTTCTGGAATCTGATTCAAAGCCATGCCATCAACCTCAACGATGACTCAATCCTAATCTCATGGATGTAGTAAGGAATAAACTTCTAAAATTGTTAAAATATGGTATCATATATCCCATAGATGAGAGTGAGTGGGTCAGCCTAATCCAAGTGGTTCCCAAGAAGGTAGGAATCAGAGTGATAACTAATAAGGATGGAGAGATTCTTCCAACTAGGGTGAGTAGTGGATGGATGGTATGCATTGACTATAGGAAGCTAAACTCATTCACCAAGAAGGACCATTACCCCTTATCATTCATTGACCAAGTCCTTGAGAGAGTGGCAGGTCGTGCCTTCTACTATTTCTTAGATAGATACTCAGGGTATAATCAAATTGAGGTCTACCTATAGGATCAAGGAAAAAATACATTCACATGTACATTAAGAACCTTTTCATTCAAATGCATGCCCTTCGGGTTATGCAATTCCCCTGAAACCTTCTAGCGGTGCATGATGGGAATATTCTCATACATGGTAGGGGATTTTATTGAGGTCTTAATGGATGACTTCTCTATGTTTGGGGATACATTTGAGGGATGTCTGAGGAATGTGGAGAGAGTCTTGTCAAGATGTGAAGAAAATAATTTGGTCCTAAAGTGGGAAAAATTCCATTTCATGGTTAAAGAGGGACTAGTTCTAGGCTATCTGGTCTCAGGTAGGGGGATTGAAGTTGATAAATCCAAGGCTGACATCATTTTTCACCTTCCATCACCCAAAACTATCAAGGAAGTGAGGTATTTCTTAGGACACACTGGTTTCTATAGAAGATTCATCAAGGACTTTAGTTCAATCTCTCGTCCCCTTTGTGCTCTCTTAGTAAAGGATGCTCCATTTGTTTGGACAGAAAGCTGTGAAGGTTCATTCTCAACCCTCAAATCCTCTCTCACCTCTCCTCCCATTATGAAATCTCTACATTGGAACCTTACTTTTTAACTAATTTGGGATGCAAGTGAATTTTCTATAGGAGATGTGTTAGGACAACGTTGTGATAAAACTCCTTATGTCATTGATTATGCAAGAAAATCCTTAAATGATGCTCAAATAAACTGAACCACCACTGAAAATAAGTTACTTTCTATTGTTTTTCCCTTAGAGAACTTTAGATCCTACCTCATAGGATCTCCCATCACTATGTTCACTGAACATTCTGCACTAGAATACCTCTTCCAAACACAAGATGCTAAAGCTAGACTGATTTGGTGGGTACTTCTCTTACAATAATTTGACCTCAAAATCAAGGATAAAAAGGGTGTTGAAAATGTTGTAAATGATCACCTCTCTAGCATGGAATTAAAAGACAACTCAAATCACCTTTCTATGTCTGATTCATTTCCTGATGAACACCTATACTCTGCGAGTGACTACCCTTGGTATGATGACATAGCCAATTTCTTAGTTACAGGAGTCATTCCAAAATTCTTAGGGACTCAAACTCGAAGGAAATTTCTTTCTGATGTTAGAAACTATGTGTTTGATGATCCATACCACTATAAGTTCTGCCCTGACCAAGTCATTAGGAGGTGTGTCCCAAAATCTAAACAAGAGTCCATCCTTAAATTCTATCATAGTGAGGCATGTAAAGTTCACTTTTCCTCTAATAAAGCATCTGCTAAGATTCTTCAGTGTGGTCTCTTCTGGACCACCCTCTCAAGGGACTCCAACACATTTTGTCAAAGCTATCCTCGATGTCAACAAGTAGGGTCCATAATAAAAATGAATCAAATGCCACTCACTCCCATCTTAGTGGTTGAAACCTATGACTATTAGGGAATTGATTTCATGGGTCCCTTACCAAACTCTAGAGGATATCTTTAAATTCTATTAGATATTGATAATGTCTCAAAATGGGTTGAGGACATTCCCACAAAATCCAATGATCATCAAACTGTGATTAGATTCCTAAAAGAATACATCTTCTCTAGATTTGGAATTCCAAGGGCTATCATTAGTGATCATGGAACTCATTTTTGGAATCATTCATTCTCATCACTCACGGACAAGTATGTAATTTTTCAAAAAGTGTCCACTGCTTACCACCCATAGACCAATGGTCAAGATAAGTTATCCAATCGAGAAATCAAAAAAATTCTTAAGAAAAATGTTAATCCATATAGGAAATATTGGTTGATTAAACTCTTAGATTCCCTTTGGGCCTATCAAAACGCATATAAAACCATTTTAGGAATGTCCCCATATAGGTTGGTTTGTGGTAAAGCATGCCATTTTCTAGTGGAGATTGAACATAAGGCTTTTTGGGCAATTAATAAAATGAATTATGACCTCACATTGGCCTAACCAAAAAGGAAATAAGATCTCAATGAACTTGAGGAACTTAGGATGGAGGCTTATGAAAATACAAGGATCAATAAAGCTAAAGTACAAGCATAAAAATCTCAAAATCTTAAAACAAAACACATTGTACTGGGTAAACCTATTCTTTTTTATAGTTATAAACTTTATTTACACCCATAAAAGTTGAGGTCTATATGGTCAGGTCCATATATAGTGCATATGGTGTACCCCCATGGGGCTGTAGAAATTCAAAATCCCACCAATGGTCAAACCTTTAAAGTTAATGGTCATAGAGTCATACTATTCATTGATCCATTAAAACAAAATGAAGTTGATGAAAACATGAGTTAAACAAAATTAGAAGAGTAAAATACTTAAATAATTAAAGGTATAGGTCGAGATAGTGACATTAAACCGAAGCGCTGCATGGGAGGCAACCCGTGATTTTCATCTTTGCGGATCATTTTTTAAATAGAATTATTGAATCATTTTGATATTTAAAAAAATATATTGTTGACCTGTTCTTATATTATGAGTATGTATGGGTATGAAAGGGGAGCACCATATTCATCCATGTCATGTGGTGTGATCCTTGAGTAATACCTTACCCAGAAATTTAAAAGAAGACAATGTATTATCGTTTTATTTTATGTGTTTGTAGGTCAAATTAAAAATACAAATAATAATAATAATAATAATAATAATAATAATAATAAGGGACACATCATGGGTTGTTGGTCAAACCCCATCACAACCGGTGAAGCCGTGGGGATTCGAACCCGGGACCGAAGGGAGACAGGGGTACACGCTTACCACTGACCTATAGTTTTTTTGTTCTTCCATATTCTATAATTTTTATATATATAATTATATTTTACTTTCTTTATTTTATATATATATATATATAGTTTTTGTTTTTGTTTTGTTTGTTTGTTTGTTTTTATTTCCACTAGGGAATTCTTAGAGTGACATCGAGATCAAGGGACTAAATTGGAGCAGTAATAACTTCAACTTCAACCACTAGGCGACTTCATTCCATGATCCTCATATTTCAATTTTCTTTTTGAACTTACCTTATCTGCCTCTATTACTTTTAAATTTTCATTTATTCAAACACTGGGGACAATGTTATTTTATTTTGGGGGGTGGGGAGATAAAATAAAAAATGCTATTGTGTAAAAAAATGAATTATTTGATTTTTTTGTATAAATGGAAGGAAAAATTTCATTAAATTTGAACATGGTAATACACATTGCACACTTTCAAACTGAATATCAAATAATTTAGCATGCCCCGATTATGATTTTAATCCTTGTATAATTCATGAACATAGATTTTGGAAATTGTGGCTGTCAAATGTGATATTTCATCATTTATATTTTCATCCAAATAAAAAAATATCACAATGCACTTCTTTTGGATAGTGGGGTATTAGTTTGAGTTCATGGGGTCCCCCAAATAAATAGCATAGGTTTGGTGATCATTTTAGTCATAATATGAGTATTCAATACAAAAAATTATAAAAAAAATAATAAATTTGCGTGTAGAGAAATGAAATGACCTAATGCGTGGCTTTCAACACTTGGGGATCGTGACTCCATAGTTTTCTGGCCTAGAGTTAGTAATTTTATCTCTATTTTTGGTAATTTGATTTTGTTTTTAATTAAGTTAACTCGAGATGATGCCCGAGCATGTGGGATTTACTTGGTTCCCTAAGGTCTTTGAGCCTGGGATTCATCGACAAAGTCTCGCTACAGGGGTTGACTCATTTGAGTGCAATTTCAATTACCATGGGAAAATTTCAAAAACAATAAAAACAATAAAAATCAATAAAAAATAAATAAAAAATACAATAAAAAAATTGAATACTCATCTTAATATTGAAATGTGATTCCACCTAGCGCTTCCATCATTTCCCTCTTGAATAAAGATGAACCCTCATGTCTAATGTGATGCACAACACATCATCAGTCTTAATTGATATTGGATGAAATATGGAGATGAATTTGAACAAAGGAATGGGCTTGGGATTGGTATCTGAGTATTAAACTATTTTGTATTAAACGATTTTGATGGTTTTCATGATTGTTTGGTATAATGGTTTTTGGTGATCATTGTGTATTAAAATGTTTTTGGAAAAGGGAATTCGAATTTCATATTGTAGAGATATATTTTTCTCGGGACTAGAAAAACTCAAGTTGGGGGGGTGTTATTAGCCACTAAATGAGGATAATATTAATTTTTAATATATATATAATATTCATTATTATTATTATTCATAAACACCATTTTTAGTTCATTTTACACTTTGAACATCATTTCACATTATGATTGTAATTCCTTCCTAAAATGCACTATCATGTGGTACATTTTTTAACATCATTTAAAGTACCCAATGATCTTGATTTTATTTTCATATTTAATTTTCAGGTTTATAATTATATTGGGAACAATTCATACTTGTAGAGTGTTGGAAGATTCACATTGGAAGACTACCAAATTGGGATTTCATGCAAATAATTATGGAGAAGTCAGATTGGACACCTACCCACTGATGGGAATGTGGGGCCCAACATACTGGCCCAATGAACCCCAAATTTCGTGGTATGATATAAGACATGTATCGGAAAAAATCATTTTTTAGGAGCCAGTGCTAATTCGGCTTCCATGGTGGTCATTATGAAGTCCCAATGTGGAGATAAAATTCTGGGCCAGATTCTGCGGCCCAGAAACAAAATCTACCAATATAATCATATCTCAGAATCCACAAGTCCAAATAAGACCAAATTTTATATAAGGTTATAATACATCCTAGGTTACATTTTAGGATTCTATGACCCACTCAAATTCGTCCATATAGAAGGACTTACAAGCACGTCTGTTTGGTGGTTTCAAGTTGGCTGCCACCTCGGGTCAAGAGTGGAAAAGTCTAAGTTCCACAAGCTTTCCCCCACCCTAGGCCTACCATAATCAAGTGGGATGCTTTATACTATTGGAGGCTCGACCCAAGGCTCCCCAAATTCATATTTAAGGCAGTGGTGATGGAGGAGTTTATCATCATTGATCTTTGTTTTCATCTTATTGTTATGCAGTCAATTTGATGTTGTAATCGCTTTCCCTCAATTTTAAGTTCATTGAATTACCTTAGCTTATTTATAAAATTTCTTCATCATCTCTTTTTTATATTATTATTCTTATCACTTTGATACTATTTCCTCAAGGTGTGAACTTGTTCATACCAAACCTTGGGATATTATCACACAACGGTGGAGTGATTGTTATTTCATTGTTTTTTTTACTTCTCAAATTCCTACCTTATGAGTCTACTTCCTGCTTCCATTGAAACCATAGAATCATTGGAGGGATAACCCACTTATGGGTTGATCCAAGGGATTATTAAGGGGCTGTATTGTATGTTATTTATCACTAACTTAATCACTAATCACTTCTTTAAAATTATATTTTTATTTGATGATTTTAAAATTTCTTCATCCTTATTGAATTTTAAGGTCACACACTTCATGTTCTAATACTAACCTTTACCTTGGAGTGCTCAAAGCTTTGATCCTTCAAGTGTATAGGTGATTATTATTAGGGTGTGTAGGCATTAAACCAATGAGTGATGATTTTTTTTGATATTTTTAAATGAACTCATCTCAAATATAAGAAATTGAAATAGTTGGAAAGGGAATGTATCCAATCCACCCCAAGTGATAACCTAGGATCAACTCATACTTTAAAATTGAATTAACTTCAGAGTCTTAGATTTCACTTAAACCCATATAAAATCAACCCATTTTGGCCACTTCATAGCCAAAAACAGCCCATAAAATGTATGTGTCTATAGGTTTCTTCTTAGGTCTCTAAGGATTTGACAACCCAAGCTAAACTACAAGGACCATTCTACCTTCATCTCTTGGGTAAATTTGAGCATGAATCAGTGCAGGTCTTATATAATTTCCATAAATTTTCATATTATACCAATAATCAATTTTAATGTGTCAAAACTTTTCAAAACACCAATATTAGTCTATAAGTCTTGGATTCTTCCATTTTTTTTAATTTTGGACGGTGGAAAAAACGTCCTAAACTTATTCCATTGAGACACCTTGTAGGGAATACCTATTCACTTTCTTCCTTTATCCTTCTTCAAGGAAGTTTGGTATGGATCCATAATTTTAATTAGCCATTTTTTCATTGCTTTAATTTTATCCTACACTATTAAAATTATTAGAATTAGGGAAAAAAATTACTAGAAATTTTGTTTAAAACCTTTCTCATTATATCAAAAGATGGAAGTTCCAATGATTTCACATTCTACTTGGAATGAAAATAAATATTCTAAGACATAATAAATTGATAAATAATTCAAAAAATGGATATTTTCCCAACAACATGTGAAGATTCAACATGATTAGATTCCATTTTTATAAATCTCACCTCCATCTAAATGTACATTAAATTTAAGTGTTCTTAATATCTTAAATATACATCACGTTATCTTTTCATTCAACTTCTAAATTTTTCATCTTTTCCTCATGAAAATTACTCACCTATTTCAAGGAGTGATCAAGTTCCTTTAATCATTTTTCCTTTATCTACAGTAGATTATTCTTAACATAAATAATTGTTTTGTGAGTATCTCCTAATACATGGAGTGTTTCCTTAATTATTTTAGTTAAAATATAATTTTTACACAAGAAACTATGTAAATATTCTTCCACAAGAGTGATTTTTTCTCAAAGAGAATCAATAATTGATCCTTATTTTCCCCATGTTTTGTGAAGGTATCACACATATGTACCTTATAAATATTTTCTTCATACATTTTACACTCATTCAGCTATGGTTTTTCAATTTATTTTATCCTTATAGTTTTAACTTATAATTCAGAGTTCTTGGAATCAATTATATATTTTAATTCATTGATAAATCTGGATAAAACTATACAACCTATATTATTCTCATATAGAATTATTTCTAATTTCTATTCTAATAGGAGGAATATTTCATTGTAGAGTTGGAAAGATTGTTGCTTTTCTACTACAAGTTATCTAATGATTTTTTATTTTGATAACTTATTATCCAATGCATACTCTATCTCATCAAGTTTTAATTCTAGATGTGATTTTTCTATATATAGTATCTTGATGAATGTGAATATATAATAGAAAACTTCAATAGGTACTTTCTTCTAGGATTCATTAGATTCAGTGTAGATTTCATCAATGGGTTAAATTGGCTTAAACTCATCACAACTTTAACTCACATCTTCCAAAGGATTAATTTTAATAGATTTATCAATATAACTCATGTTCTGCTTACCTTCAGGTAGTGAAAGATCCCAATTATTTTGTTTTTGAGAGAATAAATTTCACTACTTCTGATCTTAATTATTCTTCTAGTTTTTTATGTTTTTGGATGAAATACCTAATTTTTATTTAGATATAATATCTTATAATTTCTTCATATCAAGAATACATTTCTTATCTTCTTGTATATGCATCTCTATATCTTGTGGAAGTCAACAATTTATATAGACCATTGAAAAAAACTGATACAAATTAAATATATCTAAATAGAGGGACCCAATTCTTTGACACCACATGTTAGTATCATAGAATATTGTAGTAACCTTAACAAGGGTGAATCAATTTTGACCAAATTTTATTGATTCAATTCAACTTAAACTTTAGATTCCTTAATGTTTATAAAACCTATGTTATTGGTTAGAATATAAGAATCTTATATATGTTCCCTCAAAAATTTATCCCTTATGTATCTTAGATAAAGTAATGGGAACAAAATATAGGTGTTTTTATATGGTTTGGCCCCAGGGTGGGAACTTACTCTTGGAAATTCTAGGGATTTCTGATTCATAGATTATTCACTTTCTTTTAATTCTTACAATGTGTTATGAAATTATATTTTCAACCAATAATATGATTGAACATAAAATATAAAACCATAATATTAAGCATGTAGCTGAACTATCTCTTAAAAAATTCCTTCTAATTTCTAGTAGAAATGATGGTTTTGTTTATACTGGAACCTCTAGTATTCAAGAGTTCTACTTTAAATTCCTCACAGATTAATATTTTACTACCTTTTTAAATTTTTTATGCTTATCATGCATATAGATATATCCTTGTTTCTAGTAGATTGATCATTCAAATCTCTTATTACGTCATACTATGATGTTCATAACTTTCATAGATCATTACTTGATGTCCATTTGGATTACCTTCATATGGTATTATAAATCTAGAGGACTCACTCAATGCATCAAAATTTCAATTTCTATTCTTATCAACTCTTCGAACCTTACGATCTTCTAGAGAATACATTTTTTGATTCTTCCTATCCTTTTTTGATAGTATCATTAGCTCTCTAAAAACTTTCACATAAACTCTCTTAAAAATAACACACGAATGATGATTACCATTTAAATATCCAAGATTTATCTGATAACTTTTGGGAACACATGGACTTCAATTTTAAATTTCCTCCTTTTTAACTCTTGGATTGACCACCCTTAATATCTTCCTAAGATATCACGATTTTACTGATTCAAAGCTCCTGTAAAACTCATTGTTAATATTCTTCAATGCATCTATAGATCTTGGATAGAATCATGAAATTTAATTCATGAATATTGAAATTTTAATGTCCATCTAGTCATCATCATAATTTATATGACTTCATTATGTTTATGTGAAGTACCTTGATTTCTTTTATTTATCTTACTTCCATAGACTTTACTATGTATCTTCTGGTTAATTAACATTCATATATTTCAATCAAATACTTCTAGTTCTTTTTGTAACTCCACTAAATATTTTATAGCCTTCAATATTTCAAACTTCTACTAACATGATTCTTGTACTTCTAATGGAATCCATCTGTTTCACTATCATTCTATTTGAAGTTGGATTTCAACATCTTCGTCCAATCTACTCATATTCTGATCACCAAATATTCTAATAAAATTATCCTTTATAATCTAATGATTGTTACCATTTAAACATATCTAAACTCAACTCAACTAATTCCTTTAGTCTCTAGTTCCTTCTTCTAGATATCTCAAATTTTGGAGATTCAACTCATTTTTCAAGGCTCCATAATTCTGTAAACTCAAAACTTCAAGATGCATTATATTCATCCTAAAATTTAAATGAGAATGCATTTGTTAATTCCATCCTTGAGATTTATAAATTTAAATCTTGTTAGATCACATTTGATCTTCTGTCAAAGTTATATTATTTTGATTTTTCATATGTCAGCTTAATCTTCTTCTTAATTCACTACAACCTCACATCTGTGAAACTCTTATTCCTCTAGAAGTAAGGAGTGTAACTTCTAGTCTACTCATTTAATCCAAATTTAAATCAGTTCCTCAATATCTCTATTTGGTTCTTCAATATCCCCATATATCAACTTCACTATTCATTGGACTCTTTACAGTCTCCCATTGAACATTAATTCCAAGTTCTTGTTATAGAGAATGATTCTTAAATATTTTTCACTATGTCTTTATCTTGAGTAAAATTTTTCCCATTAAATATATTCATTGAATTTACCAAAAACTTTTGAAGACATATACAATATATAATCGCCATCATCCACTGGGTACACCAGTAATAACATAATTCATCCATATGTAAGATATGTAGCATGTGATTCAATTAACACACATGGAGGACACTGCATGTAAAGACTATTCTTAGTCGGTAGTTCATAATTTAACAAGAAAATTAATTATATATATAATTAATAATCTAATACCATGGTGTGTGTTATCAAATAAATGATATAAAGAACACATGTAGATAGGTTTAATTATATCATTAATTTTTTATCACCGTGTTAAATAAATTTAATGAGGTACATCAAGTTACAAAAAATTAACTAAATATACATATTTCATAACCTATTATACTTATGTCTATGATACTTGACTAGGGACTAGGAATTTTTGTAGACCTTATACATGTATGGGGAACATGGAATGTCTTTTATCTATAGGTAATGTGACCTCAAAGTTGAAAGGTTTTCCAATCGCCATGTCTTATAGTTAATGCAAGACATGGCTTGGACCTCTAGTGCCTTTTTTTGTGAAAACATATGGACTATATAGTGTGTAAGAAAGTTAAATAATGTGCAGTATTGTAAAACTACATGCCAACCTAGTTCAGTCAACACATGATGTGCATTAAATAAACTTTATGGGTCATTAATGAATGATGACCCTCTTTTAATGTGATTCATCCTGGTGCATTGTACAAGGGTACACAATGTGTACCTTTGAGATATACATCATGTACTCTTGTGTTATCCGAGCATAACCATCTGTATATCCTAATGGAATATTTATATTTTCTTCATTATTAATCTATAGATTTCATGTTTATATGAGAAAGAATGGTGAAGCAATGAGAATAAATCAATGTTCAAAATTCATGAATGAATAATCCAGAAAAACTATAAATAAATTCATATGGTCAATTAATGATTAATAAATTATTATAAATTAATTATGTGGTAGTTCTAATACCACTTGAAGGTTCTCAGTGTAGAGAAAGTGCCTATTAATCAGGGGAAACATGGTTTTTTGTTGTAATCAATGAATAATACATGATTTAAATTATGAATAATGTCATGAAAAATTTAATTAAATTTAAGACTAATTGAATTAGTTTTACCAAAACTAAAATGGAAATATTATCACATATAATTTATAATTAATTTATAGCTATATTTGGAGTTACCTTGATCTTTTAAATTATTCTCCATTGATGAATCATAAGACCACTCTCATCATACCATTGCTACTTCATAGGATCCAAGGTTAGAATCCACCTAGTATTGATCCAAAGATTCTCCAAATCTCAAAATGTTTCCATATAATCATCATGTTCTAGTGTGGTTGATTATATTCACTTTCATTGTTCATTATTGATCATTTTCAGAATCTATTCATGGATGAAATATTCTTTGGGTCTCCCAAATACTTGATAGAATGGAGGAGGATTTATGCTCTTGATCTTGAGAATGTTTTGGAGTGAGGTTTCTCTCCTATGACTGAATGGACCGAAGGCCTTCTTGATCTTGAGCATGTTATTGATCTTGAATTGTTCATTATTTATCATTATGAGTATCTATTTATGATTGAGATAATTTTCTCCAGGTTTGTTGTTCACAAAAAGAAACTAACCATAGAATATGATATAACCACATATTTATATATCTATATTAGGGTTTGTAATTACACAAAGGACCTTATTGAATTCTTTATTCTATAGTGAAACTCATGTATAATAATAACAATAATAATATTATTATTCATTTTACATGTGCAATACCTATGGATAAATAAATATAATTTGTTAAATAAATTAATCAATAGTTTTTTAAATAATATCTCATATATCATTTTTGGCTAGATCATTAAACTCAGTTTGTTTATCCTCCTCGATATTTATCAAACCTCGATCAATGACTATTTATTTATTAAATAAATAATATGATATTGTCAAATGAAAAATAAAATAAATATTATATTAATTAAATATTTCAAATAAATATTCTTTATTATTTATGTCACATATTTATTCTTCTGAATAACTCTTGATTAAATATTGGAGAGCAACCAAACTTGAATAATTATTAAACCATAAAGCGGGAATAAAATTTATTCTATATTATTAAATTTATATAAAATTTAACTAAGATTTTTGATTCACTTAGTGTGTATCCCTCTGGGCCTCATTCTCAGTGGAATTAGGTAGAACAACCTGAAGTATAATGTTAGAATCTAGAAACCAAAATACCCACAGAGAATGATTTTAATGTTTTAATGACATATAACATTATACATATTCTCAATATGTAATATAATATATTTATCTCAATATCTATAACATAGTAAGTTACATGATGGTGTCATAAACCCATGTGCTCGATTTCTCTTTCTTTGAATTTTTGGAAACAAACTTGCTGACAACACCGCCATGGTTATAGACTTAATCTAGAAGTTTCATTCCTAAAAAAAGACCTGAGATATCAACTTCCATTAAAGAATTAAAGGGAAAATTCATCCTCATATTTTTCATTAATGCAATGTCATTCAGAATGGAACCTACGTATCCTACTTCACCTCAAGCATATGTCATCTCTAATTCCATTAATACATAAAGGTAATAAACTTGTGAAACTAATTAATAATAATATTAATTTATACAAATCATTACACATTTCTACAGATATGAACATCCAATGACCCATTAAAATGTGGATTTCCTACCAACGGGTCATGTTCTTATAATCTAATTCACTGAGTATCACCTAGTGTGTATACCGTGGTAAAGTATCTCAAAGTCCAATTAATTTATAGCCTGGATATCTTGTATCATTTGTGTATCATAAAATGATATCATCTGGATATAGAAATTATATTTAATAATACTTTCATTTAACTTCTAGGTTCTCATCATAGAGGGTAACTATTATGAACTTTTAGTGAGATAAGTACCCTTAGGACATTACAACATACTATGTCCTGTAGAATAATAATAATGATATGATAAGAACTTTATTGATATTAAAAATAACGAATACAGGTAATCATAATGTACATAGTAGTTGGTTCTAGGGTACCAACTCCAACATCTATTACAATAAATGAAAATCCAATTTACATGAATATGCCATACTTTGGAATCATCGAAAAAATATACATGTTGGATTATAAAAAATTTCAATTTACACTTTTCCAATGAAAATTAGTTGACAATTGATGGGGAGTTGAAGTCAATGAATTGGGCTCTGTGAAGGTGAATTTAGGCATATTAGGGATCAATGATGAACTGTTCATAGTAGAATCGTAGGTAGTTTATGTATTTTATACCCCAAATCCTATAAATAGATTTTGTTTAATTATTATATTTTCAATTAATACAATTATAGGGTCAATGAAAATTAAATTTAGGGTAACTCTTTCATTGCGATATCTTAATAATTTCACTGTGTTCCTAATGTAGTCACTGTATTTTATATCAGAGTAGACCATAAGGGGGGAATTTGGATACTTGATAGAGGAGAAAAATCCCATATAAATTTAATGAAAAAAGTATTGTTTAATGTAAATGTTATTTTTTTAATATATTATCTTTTTTCTTGTAATATTATATACTCACTAGTGCATTTATGTAATCTAAAATTAATTTTTTAAAAATAATGAGAAATATTTCTGTATACACACTTAAGCTACCAGTCCCTAGGAACAAGAAACAATCAATGTTGAAACTAAGGAATGTTTAGGAGTTCAACAATATGTGGATGAAAAAAACCTAGGAGGCATAATACCACTGTATTAACAAAAGTTATACAGGTAATAATAAAATTTATAAAATTTCATGTTGGGTAGAATCAGTTTGGCCAACCTATTGACCCCAATAAATCATTTTTCATTAGTTACATTAGGACTACAACTAAAATACATGTGGTGAATAATATAGATACATGGAACAAAGTTCTTACAACATTGGAGGTAATCATTTGGAATATAGTAACATTATGATATAATTTATCTATTTTAATAAAAATTCATATAATAAAATGATGATTTAGTTTACATTATCATTTATATAGAGTACATTTGTTTTAGATTATTTTTATAATAAATTCATATTAATGATATTTGAAAAGGATCGTAGATCCTTTCATAGACTTATGATTAAGTGACATCTCAAGGATACTAAGGAGAATGTAAATCCCAACCCCCCATGTATGTATAAACACAAAAAAAAACAAAAAACATGGAATTATTTCATTGGTTATCATGAAGATGAATCATTTTAGTTGAATTATAATTGGTAATATTTTATTAGAAATTATTTTTTGTACTCACTTTTATTCAAAATTATTAATTTTTGATACAAAAAAGGAGTGATTAAAATAAACAACACGCATTTAAACCAATGTACCCCTACCATAAATCAATAATGATGTATTATTCACTTGAAAATAAAATGTAATTTATTTTAATTTTATATTAATACTTTTATGTGGCATTAAAAAACAACATAATTATGTTTCTGTGATTATGTGTAATTTGATGAATCAAAATACAAAGTCAATTCCACCCCACATCATTTTCTATGGAAGGAGATTCATGTAAATAAAGGAAAACAAATAGTAGATAAAAAACAAAAAGTATGGGAATCATGTGTAATATGAAATAATAATAATTTATTTTACTTTATAAAAATATTAAATAAAAACATCCCATTATGCTTGGTTGTATTTTATACGGTTTAAACAGAAGAATCATTATTGACTAAACCAGAAGAAATTCTACTTATATTATATTTGGAGCAACAGGACAATATGGACATATTGAATTTGTAGGTTTTGGAGTGTCACCACAATCTTATTTTGAAAAATAAAATTCACAGGGGGATGCATATGAGAAAATTAAAGACATGCATACATAAATAGTTACTCTAAAATAAATTTCTATCATGTCTAGATTGATGGAACAATATATGATTTTTTTCAAAGAGAACTGATAATAGAATAACTACCACTACATGAAAACTCATACCCCACTAGCTTTGAGTCTATCCATTCTCTTTAACCACATTCCTTACCTAAGGCAATAAATTTTTCCATAATATTTTGTTAATGATAATAAAAAATTTACTCAGAATTTTCTTATGGTAAAGTTATATAGAGTCAAGGTGATTGGGATTTATATCTATCATTACCCATTCATATCCTTTTTGTGAGTGTTATATTATGAAATATACAAGAAGATATTATATATAATAAAAAACTCCCAAAATTTCACATTAAAGTCATGATTCAAGTAGCTAACATTCCAAGATTCGAGTTTCTTAGCCCCAATGATGATTTGAATGTTTCAACAGTTCAATATTTTATTGGAACTTTTTTATCATGATTGTTTGTTCTTATAAAGATATATAATGATAATATAATGTGACCATAAAATTTTTTTCAAGTGAAAATAACTTATAAAAAGTTTCTAAAATGAGTTATGCTAATATATATAGAGAAAGAGAAGTAGAAATGGAATGTCAGATCAAAAAAATATAGTGCATCAACAAATAAATAAAAAAGGCCTTATGAGAGTACCTTTTACCCACCAATTCCACTACCACATTTATTTAAATTTCATTTTTTTTGACGCAACATTCCATGATGAAAAAATAAACTATGTTTAATATGATGGTAAAATTTTTGGAGTGATTAATATAGACACAATTAGTCTTGAGAGTATAAATGAAATTATCAAGTATGAATGACTGGGAATCTCAATTGTAAATGTATACATGAGTTTAATTTTCATAACATATTTTTAAAATAATTGATCTATTATATAAATTAAAGTTAATAACTATTCATATTTCTATAGGAACTTACATCAATACTATATAAAAGGAAAACCATATGAAGAAGAATTTGGACTCATTAATCCTACTAACATTTCTAAGGAAAGACTTCACTAGAAAAAGAAGAAATTGAAAGTAGAAAAAAGTTAAACTAGATACAACATTTGAACATGAAATAATAGATGAAAAGTGTTTCTTTTTACCTACAATACATGGATAAATATAAACAATATATTTATAAACAATATATTTTTATTTTTTTAATTACATATTATTTTTTAGTGAGAAACGGATTCTCATTTTAGATTATTTAGATATTCTTATGGTTCAGTTTTTTGATCCAAAGTATGGAATTCTAACAAATAAACCACACATAATGTCCTTAGTAAATTTTTAATGCACTATATTCAAGTTTTTATTGATAAAATTAAAATTATATGTTTTATATTATGTTATAATGGGATCTTTTATCACCAGGTAAATATTAGTTATCAATAAACTTGTGATATTAGGTCAATGAATGAGAATGATAAGCCTCTGGATTTCTATAAATGGATAAAGATTAAGGTATATATAATAATATTTTACTATAAAAATAAATTACTTATTTTGGTAAATGTTTCTGTAGGGTTTGGAACAAAATGATGATAAAAATTGTTGATATTATATTTGTAAATTTATGAAAGATATCACATAACATGAAGAAAATATCACCCTGAAGAGGTATTTAAAAAGGAAATTACACTTTCTTTTAAAATATTAATTAATTATTTTTTATCTATATTTTCCCAGTACTGTAAGGATTTTTTATAATCTACATATTCAAATGAAGAAGTATATTTTTTATAAATGACTAGGAAGAGTACACGATATAATTATATTTAAGGAAGCCATAAAGACGTGATTTCCTATTGCATTTTTAATAATGTTTTTATTTATTATAGATCATGATGATTTTATTAATATGATCAAAAGTGATGTTTCACCTTCACTTTGTTATTAAAGAAAAAAATCTCTTAAAAGGGGTAAAAACCATGAAAATGAGTTCAGATTACAATAGAAGCTTACAAGAATGATGTTTCACTTATTTTTTATTTGTAGAAATCAATTAAATTCCAATATAATGTTTAAATTCATAATTATTTTAAAAATTAACATTTCACCATAATATTTTTATTAAAATGAAACATCTCCCATAAAGGAGCCAAAATAAAGAAAACTATCTCATATTTACATGAAAACGTTAGAAAACAATCTTTAGGTCATTTTTGATCTATAGGAATCAATCGAGTATCAATCTAATTCATGGATCTCTTGGTATAATGTAAAATATGATTTCAAATTGTTAACACTTATTAAAAAAATGAAAAATCACCTGTGTAGTTGTCCAAACTAAGAAAAATGGTTAAAATTAACACAAAAAATTAGATCAATGATCTTAAATTAATTTTAGATATATAGGAGTTATTAACATTTAAATTTAATAACTAAGTTACTTGGTATGATTAAAAGAGTCATTTTACCTTCATTTTTTATTAATATGTATAGTCACCTAAAAGGGGTAAAAATAGAGAAAATGAGTTTGAATTATGATAAAGACATAGTATTTTAATCCTAAAATCAGTTGTGATATATAAAAATTAACCAAACATCACTTTTTTTCTTGAATTTCTCAATATGATCTAAATTACCATTTCAACTTTCTAATTTTATTAAGATAACATATCAACCATTGAGAGGGAAAAACTAACCATAAGAGTTCAGTTTGATTAGAAAACTTAGGAAAAAATCCATAAATAATTTTTGACCTATAAGAGTCAACTGTATAAAAATATAATGGTCGAATTTCCTTGTATGATGGAAAGTTTAATTTCATATTGTTAAAACTTATTAATTAATAAAAAATCACCTATGTATGGGGTCATAACTATGAAAAATACCAAATTATTATAAAGAATTAGAATAATCATTTAATATTCATTTATGATCTATTAGAATCAACGACATGTCAATTTGATACCTAAACATATCAATTTGATTGAATGTATTGATTCACCATCACATTGACGTTAATGAAACAAATCACATAAAAGGGTTAAAAACCAAGAAAATGAGTTATTATTTATATAAAATAATTAGTAGAATGATCCTTGGTAAAATATTTTATTTGCAAGAATCATCCATGCATCAATCCAATGCTTAGATTTATTATAATGATCCAAAGTACTATTTCAAATTTTTATTTTTATTGAAATGACATATCACTTATCAAGGGTTCAAAACAAATAAAACAATCATATTGATATAAAAACTTTGGAAAAGTATCCTCATATCATTATTGATATATAAGAATCAATTGGGCATCAATCTAATGCTCATATTACTCAATATGATACAAAGTTCCACTCCACTTTTGTATTTTAATTAAAATTACATATCACCCACTAAGGGGTGAAAACCAAGAAAACAAAATTTTATTGATAGTAGAACATAGGAAAGTGATCCTTGGGTGATTTATGATATATAGTATTCAATCTAGTATCAATATGATACATGGATTTCTCAGTTTGATGGAAAATTTGATTTTAAATTGTTAATTATTATTAATAAATTAAAAATCACCAGTGTATGGGAAAAATTGAGAAAATGGGTTTGGATTGGCAAAACAAATTATGGAAATGATGTTAAAGTTATTTTGAATATGTAGGAATCAAACACACATCCAAAACCTAAATTATTTGGTATGATCAAAAGTTTTGTTTGAACTTCATATAAAAATTAATGTGTCAGGTCACCTAAAAGGGGTTAAAACTAAGAAAATGAGTTCATATTACCATCAAAACATATAATTACAGTAAAAAAATAATCTTTTATGAGTGATAATTAACCATGAATCAAACGGATGCCTAAATGTCTTGATATGATCCATGTAAAGGCTTAATACATCCCTCGATTATGATATTTCTAAATTTGGGCCTAGACCGCTCGATTTTGCTTTAAATGGTCTCTCGTGCTCATAAATCCCCTAGAAAAAGGCATTATGGGAGAGGTATCCACACCACCTTATAAAGGGGTGTTACATGATCCTCCTCCTTCGACATGGGATTAATATAATCCTCCCCCTAGAATGGCCCATCATCCTCACTAGGACATCAAATGGAACCTGGCTCTGATATCATTTTTAAAGGCCTATTCTAGCCTACAATCATGATATTGTATGATTTGGGAATGTCCTATGTGGTTTTTATTTCCCTGGGCTATAACCCTTAGGCATACCCTCAGAAAAGGCCTCATGATGGGAGAGGTATCCACACCACCTTATAAATGGGTTCTTTGTGATCATCCTCCTTTGATGTGGTCTTTCCATAATCTGATTATGGTGATCCCACATTAAAGGAAGAGGAGTTGGAAGCACCCATTTATAAAGTGGTTTGGATAACTCTCCCATCATTGGGAATTTTTCCTAAAGGATGCCTAAGGGATAGATCCCAGGGAAAGAAAAACTGTGTGGGTTAGGCCCAAAGTAGATAATATCATGATCATGGGATAGATTGGGACTTTACAAATGATATCTGATCCAATGTCCATTCAATGTGTCAATGAGGATGCGAGACCCTTCTAGGGGGAGGATTATGTCAATACCACATCAAAGGAGGAGGATCATAAAGAATCCCTTCATAATGTGGTGTGGATACCACTCCCATTATGAGGCCTTTTCCTATGGAATGCCTAAGGGATAGTGCCCAAGGAAAGAAAAACTATGCAGTCTAGGTCGAAAAAGAACAATATCATGATCATGGGATGGACTGGGACTTTAATATAAAAATTACCATTTCACCTTTCTATAAATATTAAAATGACATATCACCCATTGAGAGGTCAAAACCAATAATATGAGTTCATATTTATGTAAAAAAATAGGAAAATATCTTCAAATAATTTTTGTTTTAAAGGAATCTACTATGCATCAATTTGGTACTCAGATTTTCCTATAATATGGAAAGTACAATTTCATATTGTTAATGATAATTAATAAATGAAAAATAACATGGGTTGGGGTTATAATAGATAAAATAAGATCAGATTAGCATGAAAATTTAGGAAAATGATTAAGAGTTATTTTTTTAATCTTTTTTAATCAATGACATATCAGTATGATACATGAATTGATCTGTATAATCGAATGTGTTGTTTCATCTTCGTATTGTTAATAAACTAACAAAATAACCTAAATTGGGTAAAAATTGGGAAAATGAGTTCATATTTCCATTGAAACTTATGAGAAATATCCTTGGGAAATTTCTGATTTGTATGAATCAACTATGTGTAAATTTGATACTTGAATTTCTCAATATGTTCCAAAGTACCATTTCACCTATATATTTTTATTGAAATTTCATATCACCCATCAAGGGGTAAAAACAGAGTAAAAAACTTCATGTTAATATGAAAACATAGAAAAATGATACACTTTTCATTTTTGATCTATAGGAATCAATCGATCATCAATATGATGCTTTAATTTCATAGTATGATCAAAATGACTATTTCACCTTTGTATTTTTATCAAAATACCATATCACCCATCAAGGGGTTAAAACCATGAAAATTCAATCATATTCAAATAAAAAACTATTATAATGATCCTTGAGTCGTTTTTGATCTACAAGAATTAATAGAGAATTATAGATCCTGATATTTGGTGGTTGTATCAATTATTAGTTCTATAATCTGGACCGGGAAATCATCTTTCAGATAGTACCGGTTGAGATCTCTAAAATTGATGATAACTCCGATTTTCCCATTCTCTTTTTTATAGGGATGATATTGGATAGTCGGATGGTATATTAAACCTCTTTATTGAAGTTTTCTCTAAAGATATTGTCGACTTCAGCCTCTATTTTGGCAGCATGTGTTGGGTATGTCCTTCTGGATACTTTTTTTATAACCTTGATGATCTTATAGTAGGCCCAAGTGGTGAGTATCTATCCCAGGATTGAGGCATATAATTTCCATGTAAATATAGGAGACAAAATCCTAAATATTCCTTAGGTAGAAGGTGTATACCTCTTTCTCATTGGAGGACATGGTTGCACTAATCAGGGTGGGTTGTGGATCTTCTTCCATACCCAAATTTATCTCTTTGAGTTTTTCAAGGGTGGTATAGATTCCTTCTTAAAATGTTGGAGGGGTGTACCTAAAATATTATTTCTCTTCCTCTTTATCCTCTTTATATTATTCTTTTTACGATGGGGAAACAATTCTTGAGATGAGATTCCCATAATTGAGAGAAGAGTCAAGATCTTATAATTCAAAAGATGAAGAATCTTCTTCTAACCCAACTGATGATGGGAAATTTTCTAGAGATGATGGAGTGAGGGACAGAAAGGTGCATTCCTCTTCTTCCACCTTAGTGGGTGAGGCATGTATTTTCTGGAGCTCTGAGGATGGATTAATAGAATTTCTATTCGATCATTCACCATCATATTGAGGTTTAGTAGATTCTTTAATGTTTCCAAACTCAGTATCCATGACCGAAATCATGAGGATTTTTGAACTTTCATATGATCCTGGACTCATACACCCAACCTAGTTGATGGGCAGTACATATTCTTCACTGAGGTATTTTAAGGGATATGCTTGGATCATTTAAAAAACATTCAGAGTGGTGACCCAATAAATACCATCAATCATGTGTTGCTTCCCTTTCCCGGGATAGAATCCAAAATTGATATAATGTGACTCCTAGGATTTGAATGAGGCCATATCAGCGCATAATTTATTGATTTTTCCATTAACACAATATTTGATGTACTGATGGTATGGTGAGGGAACTTTTGTATGTTGGTGAAACCAGGGCCTTCCTAGTAAAATGTTTAAGGTCTTGTTTCTTCATACAACAAAAAATTATGAGTCGGCCAAAAGTTATACGAACCAAGTCTTGAGCTTGATTTGGACCTATAGATTCTGCTCACATTTTTCATAACCTAGAAGGGTTTTGGTAGAGGGATTCTAGTTATCCTCATTGCAGCCCAGTCGAAAAAGTGTTTTCCCTAGGATGAGATTAACTCAAGAGCCATTATTGATGAAGAATTTTTGGATATTAATGTCACTTATATTGCTGAACACATATAAGGGTCTGATGTGTCCCTGAATAATTGTTTCTCCATCTTGATCCATGAAGGAGATAATTGTGTGGGTTTTTTTCATAATTGGTTTTTTCCAATATATATATGCAGTTTCCACTTCGGATTTGGACTCCTAGGGGATTAGAAAAGCTTCTATAATTGCTTCTCTGTGGTCCTTCAAAAAACTCAAGGCATCCAGGATTGATATCTTAGTTGATACCAAGTCTAATTATTTCAGTATGTCATATTTCTGATATAAAGGTTGATTCTTCTCTATCTAGGGATACTCTTTCATAGTCACTTTAGGGGCCTGAGTACTAGATGTTGATGGACCGACCCCCAAGACAAGAGTTGGAAGTTCTTATGTTCTTTGGGGGTTGGGCCAGGCAGGTCTTCCTATATGCCATGTCTGATTAAGCACCTGTTCGTCTTCTGATGTATATTCCAAAATGATCGAGCCAGAGTGAATTTAGACAGGTGCAGTGGGATTTTTGTGTTCCTATTGGGTTTTTTGAATGACTCTTCTATGAGTTTCGAAAACATTGATAGTTTGAGTAGGGGTGCATCTATAAGCTTGGATTCTTCCATGGATTCGTCTTCCGTGATATCTTGAGCTTCTGCGGCCTCGCCCTCTAGTTCCCCAATCGGGTGAGGGGAGCTTGGGCTCATATCCATAGTTGTTGTTGTAGATGGGATCCATTAATTTAATGAAATTAATGGATCCAAAGATAAAATCTTTTCCTAGTGATGACTCTACCTGATTGACTACTTCCATTGGTGCCGTTTGGCTGGGCGGTGCCCGTTCTTTCAGATCTGATGACATAAAATCAGAAAGGGTCAAAGATGAATTTGTCCTTGATGTGAGTTTATATTATTAAACATTCTCTATACCTTTTTGGTCAAACTATTTCTTGGATAGTCAAACTTTGGAGGGTTGTGAGGACGAGGGTGTTAGTTGTATTGCAGTAGGAGCAGATGGGGGCATGTTTGGTCATTTCAAATGTTCTTATAGAATTCCACGAGTTCAGTTGATTTCCTTTTGAGTCACCCATCTATATAAATTTTATACTCTACTTCCAAAAACTTGTTTCCACCCACCTCCTTCATCAGGGTAAATAGTTGATATATATTACACATGTGTTGGCGATGGTCCAAGTTTGAATTTCCCAGAATCTATCATTCTTTTTAGGAGGTCTTTAAAGACCAAACATTCATTAATGGTGTGTACTAGTATTTTTTGAAATGGATAATAACCGGGGTAGTATTCAAGACAAAAATCTTCATCTCTTTTTGGATCTGGTAGACATAAAAAATTACAGTTCATGGTGACCATAAAATAGACACAGACTTGATTATATTTGAATGAGTAAAATTTATTCCTCCATTCCTATAATTGATTTCACCTAGGTCCCCTATGTTAGTTCTGTCAAGGTAGGGGTTGTTGTTGATTCCCAAGGGGACCACATGATTTGGTGTACGATTTGGAGATAGAGATGGTGTAGAGAATGGCTTAAGCATGAGGGATTCCACTACAGTTCTCTCCGGTCTTTTTCTTAGGACCGGTGGGGCTACCCATGACTTGATTTTACACCATTTTAAATAGTCTTCATTATTTGGGAAATGGCATAGAAATTAAAAAAACCCGCTTGTATATTTCATCGGTATGAGTAGTCTTTTTAGCTATTCATAGAGTATATTGATGTACATAACAAGAATCTTATCCTGGGGGAGTGGATGATTCAAAGAGTAGGTCAACCCATTCTATCTGTAAATGAAGTACAAGCCTCTCTCATTCTCCCACTATTTTCAATTCATGAGGTCACTGATTATTGTCTTTAGAAATGTTGAGATGAACTGGAAAAAGAACTACTGGTGGAGATCCTCCCATCCTGTTATCGACTAAATGACAAATAGATGTACCATACAAAGGCAGAATCTTATAGAGTTCATAAAATAAATCTGAGTTTAACTGCTTCTTGTTTCTCTACGGTTCCCATCATGGGATCACAATAAGATGCATAATGCTTCAAAAAAATTTATGGGTCACCTAACACATTGAATATTGGGAACACGAGGTACCTGAATTTTGGTGGTGGCAGAGTGTTAATTAATCACCCAATTGGGGTAAGGTTTCCGTTTCATGTGAGCCTCAGCCTAGTTGGTGAGGACTCGACAAGTGCATCCAAGAGACCCATGTTCAAAACCGTGCGAAGACATAATTTCTGGGTTATTGTAGCAGTAATGTAGCAGGCACTATAGTTGGAATTCTAGAAGGTACTGTAGCAGCTGGAACTATTCATCCACTTGGGCTATTGAGAAACTGGTTTGGGATTTGGGTCCTTTAAGGAATTTGGGCCACCCAAGGCCTTCGAGACAGTAAGGATTTCGGGCCACCTCGATGCCTTTGGGCCAGCTCAAGGACTTCATGCCACCTCAAGGCCTTAGGGACACCTCAAGGCCTTCAGGCCACCTAAAATTGTTCTTATTGACCAGATAGACTCTATAAGGAGTAGACTCCATATGAGTATTTAGTTTAGGTTCATTCACTAGAGTATAACCTAAGCATATTTGTTAGAAAGAGAGGGTATGACATTGCCATTGGGACCAGCTTGAGCATGTACATGAAGCCTAGCCGAACAAGCCATGTGAAGGTGGAGAGCTAACATCATGATAAAGAATTTGGGGTGGAGCTTCTCCATGAATTTATAGTATGAATATTTCCTAACACCCATGGGTCATATAATCTATAATCATATAGGCCTTGTAAGTGTTCCCCCTCATCCCTTAAAAAGGGGGTTATCAAAAATCAATAAAAAAGAAGGCCTTCGGGCCATTCGGGTGGGGTAAGGTATCTATTTTAGTTGTACCAGAGTATGCTATCCCTATATGAGTTCCAATAGAGCTTCTAATAACATTATGGTATTAATGATACCTTGGAACATTTCTTGTTGAACTTGATCATTTGCGGGAATAGTAGGGGGAAAGATTGGACGTTCCGATTATGCTGGTATTTGAGGCAGATATCTAATAGGGGAATTCTTTTATAGATTTTCTTGGACCTTTTCTGGTTGTTTCCATAATGGAGGAAAATATTTATATCTATCTGGGATCAGATTCAGGTATAATTATGGTCCTTCCACTGTATTGGATGGAAATCATGGCTTTGCTTCATTTGTTTGGATAGACCCTTATAGATGAGGAACACCAACAAGAAGTGTACATCTAGGCTCTTCCTAAGGAGTATATTTAACAGGGTGGTTTCTTAAGAGTAGTTCAGCATTGATGTGCCTCCAATCTTTCATTTCTTCCTCCTACTGAGTGAATCTATCCTTAAGAGTAAGAGGATCATTCTCATGGGAAGGCAGAGTCAGGTCATATGTGACCTTTTTTTATTATTCTCATTGTGAGGGATTTGTGGAGGCAGTGGTGTATGATTGATTAGTGGAAAACCCAAATTTGAGAATACCCTCTAGTTCCAGGTGAGCACAAATTAATTTTTAGTGTGGATCAGATTCTAGGTGGAACCATCCTCTCCTTACTCTTCTGTATTTGAATTATTTCTGGTATGGTCTGAATGATTTATTTCCACAACATTCGCCAATGCATAATGCATTTTGGGTGGCACACCAACTTCTAAATGGTAAGAGTGATTTTTATGTCCTTTGTTGGAGCTTCTCCATCCAATCTGGGGTCCTATTAGAGCTTCCTAGAGAAGAGTAACTCGTATGGAACCTTTATATAAAATTTTCATATGACTCCCTTCTAAGGGAAATGAATCACAATATGGGATAGAATGAGTGGCCTCCTTAATTTTCATCCTCTCCATATGGGAAAAGACTAACTCTCATTGGTAGGGTGGTTGAGGTAAAAATTACCCCTGCCCTATGGTCTTGGGCTACTCTCATTCTCTTGTTATTATTCCTCGACCAAAATTTATTAGTCTTATAGGGGCACTTTGTGTTAAAAATTCCCCCAGTCCTGTGTGCTAGGGATGATCCTGTATTGTGACAATTGAGGATTCTATTTCTGCTTTCTTTATCTCATTCATTCCTAGTTAAGTGTGAGTCAGATATGTTGTTGGGTTTAAATTTGAATTATTTGTTTTTGAGGAATTGGGAATGCTTGATGATTGAATTTTCTCAGGTGAAAAGCCTGCTAGATATTCTCAATTTCTTTTCTCAAGATTTTTTCTATTGATTTCTCTCATTTGGCCTGATGCTTTTAAGAGTTACTCAAGTATGGTTCTTGTCATGCATGCCACCTTTCCCAGGAAAGGATTTCATCTGATTTTTATCTAGGGAAAATGAAATTATATTATGTAATTTCCAATGGGTTCTTCTAAACGAGACATGGAGTGAAATGTAGAGCTCCATACTCTCCCCATCCATAGATATGAATTCTATATGGTGCGTTGATGATTAGAAGACATAAATTATGTAACATATTGAGGCAGATTAATTCAATATATTTATTCTACCTCTCTAATCATGGTCACTGTGTAGATGAAATGAATTATATGTCAATTTGATTATGAATATCTTCTAATATTTTAACATGGTATAAATACCCATTATAGAGAATGAATTTTGTTTTCAATTGGTAGAGATTTTTCCAAAGATTAAGACGAATGATGTGAATACACTCTTCCAACAAATTTCTTGGTATGTTGAACTGAGAAGTGGTTATGGGATAGAACATAACTGGTATTCCATCCTTGGATAATTATCTTCTCATAAGAAACATATGTTTTGTTCTTCCATGAGAGACTCAAATACATGATCTAACCATCTTGGAATATTCTTGATTATTTTATCAAAATTAGAAAAGCTAGTAGGGGTCTCGTTTTCATGTGAACATCCAAAGATGTCTCGGAAGGTGAGCATAGTTCCGAGCCATATCCTAGTTGAGAAAGGATGTCGCTTTTCATTAATAGGGTGTTTGACATGATTCCATCCCTCCAAGATCTTAAGAATATGAGGACTTTTTTAAATTTGACTTGGGAAGGATAGGACCTTCCAATCGATATAAAACTTTATAGAATAGAAGACCTTCATAGTTGGGGTTACAATGGTAAAGAATACCATAACAGTTTGTTGTCCAATTTCCAGGAGAATATTTATAACATATACTCTAGGGAGGACCATCATAGTGGGTTCTAGTAAGGGTAGGACCTTCTTGCTAAAGCGAGACATCACTATTGGGGGTACCTTCTAAGTTGGTTCCATAATGGAAAGGACTACCATTATAGCTTGATGTCTGACTGCATGGAGAATATCTATAGTGTATACCTTGGGGGACCATCAGAGAAGACGATAGAAAGGGGGGGGGGGGACCTTCTTGTAGTTAGATCTTCTGGCCATGAGGAGGACTACCATGATACTCATCAAAAGATAGGCTCTCATGATTGATAATTTCTTTCCCATTAAGTAAGCCTTCATGGTACGTACTCTAAGGAGGACCTTCAAAGATACTAGAAACAGTATTGTAGGTTGGTCATTCACCAATACTACTGCCACTTACATAATTTGGTAATAGGTTTGAAGGATCCTAAGACAGAAAAGTTAAGTGTTTGATAGCATCAATAACTCTAGATTCCAGAAGAGAAGGACCATGAATATGCTCTTCATTTTTCATCTACCTTTGGTGTGATCTATTTTTGGGCACTCTCTTGCGGGAAACTATAGAATCCTACTGTGGGTGATGGACTTCATGTATGGGTGCCAATTAGAGTGGATCCCACAGTTCTCTTGGGATACACTGGTAAGAATCCTGAATTATGGAAAAGATATATGCCTTCCTTGGAGCAGGCACCATGGTGGACTGGTGTCTCCAAGTTAGAATGGGTATTTGCGCCCAATCCTGCTGTCTATTTATCACAGGATATTTTTGAAGAACCTCTTGGAAGGGAAAAGGGATGCATGTTTTCTCTGGAGTGACCACCCTCTCTTGTGTATGAGTCACCCTACTTAGAGATTCGGGGTTGTGGGTCTGACTCCTTTCTATTGATGTAGACAAGATTACATCTTTTCAAGTCTATAGGTTATGATCCAAATTTGATGTTTGATCCTCCATTGTTTACAATATGTGTTGAGATACGTATTTGTATGTAATGTTAATATAATACTATTACGTTGTCGGTGAAGGAATATGTGCCCGCTCCGGTCCTCCATTTTCTACCAGTGAGTACTCACAGTTCTCTCGTATGGGGGTAGCAGAACGAGTCATTCTTTTGTTTATAGTTGGGATACACAAGATTTTTTCTCTATTTTCCACCATATTTAAGTTGTGGGATTTTCATTTACGATTAGAAATTAGAATGTTTTCATTTTAAAATGTATTTGTCTGACGGTCTTGATATGAATCTATAGAAATTTTTATTTGGTTATTTTTTTCCATCATATTTGAATTTTGGGCTTAGTATGAGGGACCATGAATTCGACTGCAGTTGTATTAAACTTACACCTTATTTTACTGGTGGGTTTTATATTATTGAGTAAGGATTTTTGTATTCTTTTTGATCATAATTATATTTGAATGATGGGATTTGTATGTTTTGGTAGGTATATATACCTTCATGTAGTTTGTTGTACTATTTTGATGATATAATTGGTATGTATTTGAAATCATTTGCATATACTCAAAGTTTTTTTCTACCTTATTTGGATGACAGGATTCATGCACATCAATAGATATTTTCATCTACCTATAGTTCACTATCCTATTTTCATGGTGGGTTTGGAAAGCATTAGTGGGGATTTGATCTTGCTTGTAATTTTGCTCTGTATTTTCATGGTGGGATTTAGAAGAGGGAGTAGGAATATACATTTACCTGTACCATGCTATTATATCTGCACAATGGATCTCTTCCTCAGGAACCAGGTTGATGACCCATTTCTAGTTATATGTTCATCACCTTTGGTGGGCATCTCGAGGGACCTATGTCTATTTTCCTTCAACATAGATCCTTAGAAGGATATCCTCCTCAGGGTGAGGATATTGGGATGAATGGAATTAGCAGAGTCATATTCTAGGAGGGGCCCTAGAGTAGGACCCATGTGCAGTGGGGACAAAGTCATTGGTGACAACTTCATCTGCCTTCTTAAGATAAGGGAGGTACTCATTGTCGCATTTGGGGGACAAACTCTCGAAACAATTATAGATGTCTAGTGGAGGCACCCGATTCTTGAATTTTGGTCACTTTTGAGTGGCTGGATAGCAGGATTGCATTGACCCAAGGGCCTTTCCTATAACCTCTAGTGTTGGGAGAGTACCATTCTAATGGTACTCCCAAATTAGTGCTTTTGAGACCCAACGTTGGAGACACTAGGTAGATGATGGAGTCCTCTTATTCATAGAGGAATCAACCAATGCATTGGTTGAAATGTGTAACTGTGAGAACTTCTTGTATTAAATTGTATTGAAGGAAGCTCAGAATAATTCCTATAATGTATATGAAAAGTACTGACAAAAAAACTTATCAAAGTAGTATCTCATTACCACATGCATAATTGATGAACTTGATTGTACCTCTTCCCTTTTAGATATGAAAGGGGCCTGTGGTGGGGTAACAATTCCACCTTGGTTAAGGATTCACATCAGGTTCACCATTTTTGTTTCTAACAAAGTTTTCATTATGCCTGATCGGTTTGATTATAGGGGTTAACTAGAGTGAAATTGGAAATATAGAGTATAATATCTTCAAATGGTCTCCAATGGGTTTGTTTTCAGAGCTAGAAGCATCCAACATCTCTCACATCCATGATTCATGGACCTACTTTCCAATGGAAGGAATTATTTGGATGATTTGGACAATTACACTTAATAACTCACATTGTTCAATAGGATGGGAACATAGGCTCATAACACCCTTTTGGGGGAAACTATTGTCTATTCCAGGAATCTCTTGTAGATTTAAGAAATGTTCATGTATCCTTGGTTCATTCCAAAGTATGTGTCCATGGATTATCCCTAAATAAATATCTAATCTTGAGTACTCATGGGTTTTGAATCAACTGTATGTATCATAGGTTCTCCATTTATGGAAGTATTTGTATGTATCCGAGCTTCCCTATCAATGTTACCTATTTATGGATAAATCCTGGATTATTTCATCATTCACTAAGACAATTCTGGCTTTAATCCATGTCGGATGAAACTACAGATTTTATCATCATCTAGTTGTGATGATATTTATTTTGATGATAGTATCGAACCCATAAGATGGGCTCCCTATATATCTTCATGAGAGGAATCAGAACCCATGTAGTTCGATGTCTCTTAACTAGACACATCACCTTTTAATAATGTGTGATGAGGACCTGACCATGTATTTTAACGTCATGTGATAAGGACATCCAAGAGAAAGGTTTCCTAGTCAAAGATAGTGTGGGACTTATGCTAAGAGGGCCTATGATACCAATATGATATATAGTCTCCTGGGTGAATATGACCCTACTAGGGAAGTGTCCTGGAGAACATTAGGGTGATTTGGGTGTCGGGTTTGGACCGTAGGGAGGATTCTTACATATCATAGTGATATGGGGATAAACTCCCTCATAGTTTGTTTTCTTTGGGACTTACACCTTCGAAGTGTCCCATTATGGGAGCATGATTGGGGCTTACGCATGGGAGATTCACATTTGTGGGGATTTGATCAGGGATTATACCTTATAGGAAGCCCATTTGGATTGAATTTGGGGATTACGTCTTTAGAGAAGGACCATTTGGAGTTTCTTTGGTATTACATGTATTTCATGAATGCCGCCAACCTCTAAGACCACATAAGTCATGTTTTTTTGTGAGAAATAAGAGGAGGTGGTGGATCTAAAGATCACACGTCCTGCTCCATCCAATGATGGATGGTTCTAGAGCCTAAAGTGTAACACCCCAGGTAAATAAAGAATATGACATTTTCAAATTTATCCATATTTGTGAATAAATTATTAATATGACTTTAAAGGGGACGCTATGCTCGATGGCGTACCCAACACGCAACAACGAGTTTCTTGGGAATCTTACGTTGCACTCTAATAATAAAATAATATTATTTTAAATGGTAGTTAACATGTAGCCTTTGTATTGGCGGGAATGGATAGAAATAACTAAAATATGATTATATATGTTTTTTTTAATGTTTTTACATTTATCCAATAAAAGATAAAGGCATAAAATATGGAAATAATTCGATTTTAGGCGTATATGCCCTAGTTTTCACTAAAGGTTCACTTATGGCCTTTTGATGGAGAACCGTCATTAAATATAGTTTTGTTCACTCTTGTACATCCTTTTGGACCAAATAAAACTCTTCTTAAGAATTTGTACATCAAAATTTACTTTGTGTAAATTTTTTGTATCTTTCCGATAAAGTTCATTTTTTTAATGAATAGTGTAAAATGTTGTATTTTAATTCAAAACCTCTTTTTAATCTAATTTATTAAAATTATTAGATTATCTTTTGAATTTATTTTAAAGTGAAACTAGAATATATTTTTACCATTTAATCCAATAGTGGTCATTGGAATTAATTTCACTTTGAAATCAGACTTAAACTAGTGTCAATCTTTTGATACTTATTGTTTCATAAAAACACGCTATTTGCTCTGACAGCGGAAATTAATTATTAAATTAATTAATGTGACTTATATGTTTTTAATATTGTAAAATAGAATTCATTTTTGAATTCGGAATATCAAATATATCTTAGGGTGTATTTTTGGGATTTTTCTGAAAAACTTCAATTTTTAATGAATAGTGAAACCACTAAGTGGTACTTATAAAAACTGATTTTTCCGTTTAAATGAAATTTTTCCATCTTTGTGTTTTGAATTTCAAAAATCCTACATACATGGTTTTCATTAAGAAGTAAAATGTGGTTCAATGGGATAAAAATAATTTTTTGGTGAATAGTAACTTATTAAGTTTTTAATCGCGATTAGAGGTAATTAGTGTAGTTTAAGGTAAAAATAATGTTTTAATAATATGAAATGGACTTGAAATATGTCCTAACCTCATTGGATGTGTCATGGCCGACCAAGAAAACCGATGGGTCAACTTGGGGACCCCATTAAGCCACTTTGGTTGGAAAATGACATTAATATCTTTTTATTTAAAGTTAAAGTAAAAATGAGACAAACATGAAATGTTTTACTAAAACAATTTTTACATGGGGTTATAAAAATCTGATTTTTGACTATAAATATTAATTGGAAAGATAGAAATATTTCCTACATCATAGTATTTTTTTTATAATTTTTAGACATTAAATAAATTAAATTATTTATGACATCATGATGATGCAGCGATGACTTCATTATTTAACGATTTAAATAAAATGGAAAGATAATGTGATATCTAAGACCTAAACATGTCCAAAAACTATTGTATTAGCGGATTTAGAACCCTTATCACCTTATCCTCTAAATACATCAATGTGGGACCTTTAAAATCCGAAAATATTTTGAAAATAAAGTAACATTTTGTAACTTTACAAGAGTGTCCACCTCTCCTATTATAAAAGGCCCCCACCTCTACCTCCTTACCCACACTCCCATAGCCTTTGGCTCGGCCAACACCTGACATTTTGGCTCTCCACATCCCTATCTTACTTCTTTATTCCTCACTTTGGGCAGAAGACTTCCCAAGGAAGCCTTTTAGCTCAAACCAAAGGGAGTTACCCGATTTTAAGGTAATGTCTTCACTTGAGTACTTTTGTTTTATTTTGCTTCTCCAACCCCCTAAAATCTTTTTATTCATTTATTTTATAACAAATCCAGTATCATAAATATACTAGGTTGTTTTTATAAGAAGTATTAGAGCTACACTTTCACACACCTACATCTAATGGTTAAAGAACATACTGTTTCTGTGGATGGCGAATTTCGGCTTCCCGAAACGATGATTGTTCAACACTCTTTTAACACCTTCAAAGGTGGCCATTAATATGAAACTATATTTATATATGATATATAATATGTTTATGATTTCCTTAATCTTCTGTATTTTTCATTTTGGGCATACCTTTATGGTTTCCATTATGGGTAAACACGATATCTTCATTTAAGGAAGTGCGGACTACCGCCCCCTCAAAGTGATTTGATTCGTTAATACCATATGTGGTATGTATAAAGGATATATTTAATGATATTATATATGATACCATACTGGAATTAAAATACTATTATGTACCATTATTGTTTAATTCCATTAAATATGAAATAGAAATGGAAGTAGCGTTCATGCGTACGTACGGCTTACCGTCTCCATGAACGGTACATTTCATTTTTTTATCTCAAAATGTTATGTAATACTATAAGTACATATATATAATTGATATATATGTAATATATTACATTAAAATTATGGATATAATTATGGAATGATAACATATATATATCTCTCATTTTGTTTTAATTCCATTAATATGACAAAAAATGAAAGTAGCGTTCATGCGTACGTACGACCAACCGTCTCCATGAACGGTGCTTTTTGTTTTTTATCCCCAAATTATATGGAATAGTATGAAATGAATATTTACTGGATATATATGATATTTTAATCATTAATACTATTCTGGAAATTATTTACTTATAACTACATGGGCAATCTTTTTTCAAACAAGTTCATTTTTGACTCATGTACCAAACATCGGAAAAAACGTCTGATATGAACTAACATTTTTAAACAATTATTATAACATTATAATATGTGATATGAACTGAATAATAATCTCTAAAGGAGGTAATTAGGCAATTATTAATTGACCAAAGTTTATTATTTAGGAATATAAAGAAACGAACAAGACAAGTTGGACTTGAGGTAAGGGATCTTACTCTTCTCTTTCTTTTTAAGTACACTCTTTTATGTCATTCCCTCTAAAGCTCATCTTTCTTGTTATTGGGATGTTATTTTATATTACACTTACTATAATTTTTATGTTCATGTGATGAGAGACCCTATTCTCTCTCATCAATCCATTTTGGAAGTTTTGAGTGGCGCCGTTAGGCTGCCGAATTTTCGTAAGAGATCTAACCTCTCTTTTTTTTAAGTACTCTCCTTTATGTCACTTATTTTAAGCTCCTCTTTGTTATGTTGGGGGATGTCCTTTTATATTCCTCTTTCTATAAACTTTAAGTTAATATGGTGAGATGCCCTATTTTATCTCATCAATCCATTTTTGTAAGTTTTATGTGGCGCCGTTAGGCTGCCGAGTTTTCGTAAGGGATTTTTCATCTCACTTTTATTCCCGTGCGATTTATGCTAAATTTGCCACAATTTCCTTTGAGTGATGTATGTACTGACCATTATTCTACTCTTTGTGTAATATAATTTCGTTTATGAGTATTTACATCAATGATTTATTGTCCTTCTTTCATGGGGTGTATGTTTTGAAAGATACCCAAGTCGGTAATGGAACCTTTCACCCTCCTCTTTTTTAAAAGACTTCTTTTGTTGGGTCATTTAATTTACATATTGTTATGTTGGGATATGTTCTCATATATCCTTATTGATTTAAATTTTATGTCCAAGTGATGAGATACATTTTTTTATCTCTCATCAACTCATTTTCATGTGACGCTGTTAGGCTGTAAAGGGAACTTCTTAACCCAATTTCGATTTCTTTGGGTTCAACATGTAGTTATTGAATATGTCATCCTTTGAATATGTGTGAATGACCTTTGATTATTTTACACTTAATATCCACTTATATTTGGTGTATTCGTTTGTCACACATAATTATGTAATTGATTTATCCCTAAACCAAGGATACCGTATTTGTATGGGACTTCGTCTCAATCTCCTTTCATTGAGGCATATTTTATTTTATACACAAATTTCTTTTATATGGTGTATAAACCCCTTTGACTTTTATGTTTATCCAAAAGGAATATTTTTTATATGAAGCGTTTTACAAAACAACAAAAGGGAATGTTTTTGTCATACGTATGCGGTGACAACGACTTCTCCGCCATCGTGACCGTTATTTGGGTTTCAGATTCCTCAACAAGCCATACCTTCTTTTTAAAAGAAAAACAAATATCATGTTTTACTTTTCTTTTATTTTGGTATTGAAAATGGTTTTCATAATGTTTTTATATCAATTTTTTGTATTGATATCTTGTGATTGAAAGGTGGAAATGTTATGTTTCCTTTATGCATGTTTTATGTGATACGATTATGTTGAGGTTCTTGGGCATTATTATGAAGACGGGTGGTTCCGTGATAAACTAAGGGCGGGTGAGCCCGATATAGCTCTCCAATTCATTGGGTAACGCGAAGGAGTGAAACGTTAAGGTTTCTCCGAAGATATTTAGGGAATATAATGTGATGGGTATTCCAAACGTAACCAAGAGGGTTACTCCCTACGTAAGAATGTTATGAATGCCTCAAGTTACCTTTATGTCTCATATTTTCTATGATTTATTAATGGTTTGATGAGGTATGTTAAAGTGCCTATGTTTTATGGGTAAAGTATGATTTCTTTCTTATGTATATATGAACTCATGTTTCCTTTCCATATTTTTATAACACTTACTGAGCTTTTTATGCTCATCCCAAGTTTTTGAAATGTTTTTCACAGGTTAAGGGAAAGGTACATGATGTGATGATAGTGTCAAGGATGTGTCAATAAAGAATCCATGTTTTATTTTCAATATGTTTCCATTGATGGGAAGAATGAATACTGTCTTTTATGTAACCACTTTGTTTAAATGTGGAATGTAATGCATGTTTCATGATCTAATTCTCTAAAACTCTAAACCTGAAAAGACCCTCAATGTGTAATCTTGTAATAACTCAAGATTATGTAAGGTTTAAGGCTGGGGCCTTATAGTTGGTATCAAAGGTCGGTTTAGATAACTTTAGAGGTTAGGGTATTCTTCAAGCATAAGTGACATTACCATAATGGTTAGGATTTCAGAAAGAGTCCTAGTTTTAGATAAATTGATTGAGTAAGTGTATCTTAGTGTTTACCTTCCTCATTAGTACATGATGGTTTTTTTGATATACTCACACTGACATTTCTGTTTTTAGTGAATGGATGGATCTAGTAGGCACCAAAGAGACAACAGGTTTGAAGGAAACTGTGGTGGTTCTATGATTAAGATACTAGATAAAATGGGGGGTTCAATGAGGAAACTTGTGGTTGTTCTAAACCAACTATCAAGGAGTCATGATCAACCACTTGAAACTTGGTATGATCTTTAATGCATCATGCACGAGATGACCAATCAATGTGGAAGTTCAGGTAATAATTATAAAGGTAACCATTAGAGTTTATATGATCCTTACTTTTGAGGTAATTATGGGTTATTATATGATATGTTGGAAAATGAAAGGCATGATATAAACTTGAGGTTAAAATATGTTATGATCATTTTTGATGATTTTATCTCTTTTTGGGGAATGATTTAAGAATTATATAGTTTTGGAAAAAGGACAACACGCAGACCGTGTGACAACCCGTCGCATCGGACAAAGTTGCAGGAATCGAACCCACAACCAAAGTGCGACTGGTATTTATCGCCTACCACTGGACTACGTGAAGTCCCTGGTTAGTTTGACCGATTCTTTTTAGTTAGATGATTTTATGAATTAAGAGTAAGTTTATTTTGGGTTATTTATGAAAATGATTAACCTATCATGGAGGATATGTGATTAGGTTAATTACTTTTCAATACGAGACTTTAGGAGAAACTGATATTGTTTGGAGATAAATGTTACGATTTAACTTGGAAGACTATGTGACTAAATCATTCAAATATTTGGGTTTCAATCTTATATTAGTTTACTTTGAAGAATTTTAAGGACAAATTGTTTATCGGATGGTCCTCGTGGAACTTTGTGTTTTGTTGGACAAATTTTGAGATTAAGAATAGATTTTCTTTTTATAAAGGTTTATCCTTTTTTGGATTATCTGACCTTTTACTAACCTTTCTAGTTTTGGTTTTGGTTAAATCCTAAAGACATGGGATGTATATAGTTCTCTTTTGTGGATTAGGTGATTCTCTAGAAGTTGATTATAGTACTCTTAATGTGAACAAGTCTTCCTAAATACTCGTCTTTTGGAGAAAATATGAGTTTGTGTAAAAGTTGAAAGTCAACATGATAAGTGATTATGTTTCCCTATGAATAAATTACTCAATAAAAAGTAACTTAAAACAAAAATGTTGTCTATTAACTTTTCCTACTGGGGAATCGAATACCGTTTAACCCATCACAAGTTTGTGATTTTCTTGTGGTTAACTTTCTCCTAAACATGTTTTCTATCACTCTCCACCAGAACATGACCCTATGTTTTCTCCTCCATTTACATATTTTTCTACACAGAATCCTAGTATGGGTTAATTCGGGTGGCCTTTGTACTTATCTTTCTTTATTTTAAAGTGATTGTTTTACCGACTCTTGTTCCGATGTAGGACTTTCAAGGATGTTTCCAAGCTTAATTTTAAAAATTGCGAGGACGCAATTCCCAAAAGGGGGGAAGGATGTAACACCCCAGGTAAATAAAGAATATGACATTTTCATATTTATCCATATTTGTGAATAAAGTATTAATATGACTTTAATGGGGATTCTATGCTCGATGGCGTACCCAACACACAACAACGAGTTTCTTGGGAATCTTACGTTGCACTCTAATAATAAAATAATATTATTTTAAATGGTAGTTAACATGTAGCCGTTGTATTGGTGGGAATGGATAGAAATAACTAAAATATGATTATATATGTTTTTTAATGTTTTTACATTTATCCAATAAAAGATAAAGGCATAAAACACGGAAATAATTCGATTTTAGGCGTATATGCCCTAGTTTTCACTAAAGGTTCACTTATCACCTTTTGATGGAGAACCATCATTAAATATAGTTTTGTTTACTCTTATATATCCTTTTGGACCAAATAAAACTCTTCTTAAGAATTGAGACATCAAAATTTACTTTGTGTAAATTTTTGGTATCTTTCCGATAAAGTTCATTTTTTTAATGAATAGTGTAAAATGTTGTATTTTAATTCAAAACCTCTTTTTAATCTAATTTATTTATATGATTATATTATCTTTTGAATTGGTTTTAAAGTTAAATTAGAATATATTTTTACCATTTAATCCAATAGTGGTCCTTGGAATTAATTTCACTTTGAAATCAGACTTAAACTAGTGTCAATCTTTTGATACTTATTGTTTCATAAAAACACGCTATTTTCTCTGACAGCGGGAATTAATTATTAAATTAATTAATGTGACTTATAAGTTTTGAATTTTGTAAAATAGACTTCATTTTTGAATTCGGAATATCAAATATAGCTTAGGGTGAATTTTTGGGATTTTTCTGAAAAACTTCAATTTTTGATGAATAGTGAAACCACTAAGTGGTACTTATAAAAACTGATTTTTCCGTTTAAATGAAATTTTTCCATCTTTGTGTTTTGAATTTCAAAAATCCGACATACATGGTTGTCATTAAGAAGTAAAATGTGGTTCAATGGGATAAAAATAATTTTTTTGGTGAATAGTAACTTATTAAGTTTTTAATCACGATTAGAGGTAATTAGTGTAGTTTAAGGTAAAAATAATGTTTTAATAATATGAAATGAACTTGACACATGTCGTAACCTCATTGGATGTGTCATTTCCGACCAAGAAAACCCATGGGTCAACTTGGGGACCCCATGATGCCACTTTGGTTGGAAAATGACATTAATATCTTTTTATTTAAAGTTAAAGTAAAAATGAGAAAAACATGAAATGTTTTACTAAAACAATTTTTACATGGGGCTATACAAATCAGATTTTTGACTATATATATTCATTGGAAATATAAAAATATTTCCTACATCATATTATTTGTTTTATAATTTTTAGACATTAAATAAATTAAATTATTTATGACATCATGATGATGCAGCGATGACCTCATTATTTAACGATTTAAATAAAATGGAAAGATAATGTAATATCTAAGAACTACACATGTCCAAAACCTATTGGATGAGTGGATTTTGAACTCTTATCACCTTATCCTCGAAATACATCAATGTGGGACCTTTAAAATCCGAAACTCTTTTGAAAATAAAGTAACATTTTGTAACTTTACAAGAGTGCCCCTCCTCTCCTCTTATAAAAGGCCCCCACCTCTACCTCCTTACCCACACTCCCAAAGCCTTTGGCTCGGCCAACCCCTGACCATTTTGGCTCTCCAAATCCCTCTATTACTCCTTGAAGCCTCACTTTGGGCAGAAGACTTCCCAAGGAAGCCTTTGAGCTCAAACCAAATGGAGTTACCCGATTTTAAGGTAATGTCTTCACTTGAGTACTTTTGTTTTATTTTGCTTCTCCAACCCCCTAAACTCTTTTTATTAATTTCTTTTGTAACAAATACAGTATCATAAATATACTAGGATGTTGTTATAAGAAGGATTCTAGCTACACTTTCACACACCTACATCTAATGGTTAAAGAACATACTGTTTCCGTGGATGGCGAATTTCGGCCTCCCGAAACGATGATTGTTCAACATTCTTTTAACACCTTCAAAGGTGGACATTAATATGGCACTATATTTATATATGATATATAATATTTTTATGATATCCTTAAGCTTCTGTATTTTTCATTTTTGGCATACCTTTATGGTTTCCATTATGGGTAAACGCGATATCTTCATTTAAGGAAGTGCGGACTACCGCCCCCTAAAAGTAATTTGATTCGTTAATACCATATGTGGTACGTATAAAGGATATATTTAATGATATTATATATGATACCATACTGGAATTAAAATACTATTATGTACCATTATGTTTTAATTCCATTAAATATGAAATAGAAATGGAAGTAGCGTTCATGCGTACGTACGGCTTACCGTCTCCATGAACGGTACATTTCATTTCTTATCTCAAAACGTTATGTAATGCTATAAGTACATATATATAATGGATATATATGTAATATATTAAATCAAAATTATGGATATCATTCTGGAATTATAACATATATATATCTCTCTAATTTTGTTTTAATGCCATTAGTATAACAAAAACTGAAAGTATCGTTCATGCGTACGTACGGCCTACCGTCTCCATGAACGGTGCTTTTTGTTTTTTATCTCCAAATGATATGGAATACTATGAAATGAATATTTACTGGTTATATATGATATTTTAATCATTAATACTATTCTGGAAATTATTTACTTATAACTACATGGGCAATCTTTTTTCAAACAAGTTCATTTTTGACTCATGTACCAAACATCAGCAAAAACGTCTGATATGAACTAACATTATTAAACAATTATTATAACATTATAATATGTGATATTAACGGAATAATAATCTCTAAAGGAGGTACTTAGGAAATTATTAATTGACCAAAGTTTATTATTCTGGAATATAAATAAACGAACAAGACAAGTTGGACTTGAGGTAAGGGATCTTACTCCTCTCTTTCTTTTTAAGTACACTCTTTTATGTCATTCCCTCTAAAGCTCATCTTTCTTGTTATTGGGATGTTATTTTATATTAAACTTACTACAATTTTTATGTTCATATTATGAGAGACCCTATTCTCTCTCATCAATCCATTTTGGAAGTTTTGAGTGGCGCCGTTAGGCTGCCGAATTTTCGTAAGAGATCTAACCTCTCTCTTTCTTTTTAAGTACTCTCTTTTATGTCACTTATTTTAAGCTCCTATTTGTTATGTTGGGGGATGTCCTTTTATATTCCTCTTTCTATAAACTTTAAGTTAATATGATGAGATACCCTATTTGATCTCATCAATCCATTTTTGTAAGTTTTATGTGGCGTCGTTAGGCTGCCGAGTTTTCGTAAGGGATTTTTCATCTCACTTTTATTCTCGTGAGATTTATGATACATTTGCCACAATTTCCTTTGAGTGGTGTATGTACTTCCCATTATTCTATTCTTTGTGTAATATACTTTCGTTTATGAGTATTTACATCAATGATTTATTGTCCTTCTTTCATGGGGTGTATGTTTTGAAAGATACCCAAGTCGGTAAGGGAACCTTTCACCCTCCTCTTTTTTAAAAGACTTATTTTGTTGGGTCTTTTAATTTACATATTGTTATGTTGGGATATGTTCTCATATATCCTTATTTATGTAAATTTTATGACCAAGTGATGAGATACACTTTTTATCTCTCATCAACTCATTTTCATGTGACGTCGTTAGGCTGTCAAGGGAACTTCTTAACCCAATTTCGATTTCTTTGGGTTCAACATGTAGTTATTGAATATGTCATCCTTTGAATATTTGTGAATGAACTTTGATTATTTTACACTTAATATCCACTTATATTTGGTGTATTCGTTTGTCACACATAATTATGTAATTGATTTATCCTTAAACCAAGGATACCGTCTTTGTATGGGACTTCGTCTCAATATCCTTTCATTGAGGCATATTTTATTTTATACAAAACTTTCTTTTATATGGTGTATAAACCCCTTTGACTTTTACGTTTATACAGAAGGAATCTTTTTTATAAGAAGCGTTTTACAAAACGTCAAAAGGGAATGTTTTTGTCGTACGTATGTGGCGACAACGACTTCTCCGCCGCCGTGACCGTTATTTGGGTTTCGGCTTCCTCTACAAGCCATACCTTCTTTTTAAAAGAAAAAAAAATATCATGTTTTAATTTTCTTTTATTTTGGTATTGAAAATGGTTTTCATAATGTTTTAATATCAATATGTTTTATTGATATCTTGTGATTGAAAGGTGGAAATGTTATGTTTCCTTTATGCATGTTTTATATGATACGATTATGTTGAGGTTCTTGGGCATTATTATGAAGATGGGTGGTTCCGTGATAAACTAAGGGCGGGTGAGCCCAATATAGCTCTCCAATACATTGGGTAACGCGAAGGAGTGAAATGTTAAGGTTTCTCCGAAGAGATTTAGGGAATATACTGTGATGGGTATTCCAAACATAACTAAGAGGGTTACTCCCTACGTAAGAATGTTATGAATGCCTCAAGTTACCTTTATGTCTCATGTTTTATTTGATTTATTGCTGGTTTGACGAGGTATGTTAAAGTGACTATGTTTTATGGGTAAAGTATGATTTCTTTCTTATGTATATATGAACTCATGTTTCCTTTCCATATTTTTATAACACTTACTGAGCTTTTTATGCTCATCCCAAGTTTTTAAAACGTTTTTCACAGGTCAAGGGAAAGGTAAATGATGTGATTATAGTGTCAATGATGTGTCAAGAAAGAATCCATGTTTTATTTTCAATATGTTTCCGTTGATGGGAAGAATGAATATTGTATTTTATGTAACCACTTTGTTTAAATGTGGAATGTAATGAAAGTTTCATGATCTAATTCTCTAAAACTCTAAACCTGAAAAGATCTTAAATGTGTAATCTTGTAATAACTCAAGATTATGTAAGGTTTAAGGCTGGGGCCTTATAGTTGGTATCAAAGGTCGGTTTAGATAACTTTAGAGGTTAGGGTATTCTTTAAGCATAAGTGACATTACCATAATGGTTAGGATTTCAGAAAGAGTCCTAGTTTTAGATAAAGTGATTGAGTAAGTGTATCTTAGTGTTTACCTTCCTCATTAGTAAATGATGGTTTTGTTGATATACTCACACTGACATTTCTATTTTTAGTGAATGGATGGATCTAGCAGGCACCAAAGAGACAACAGGTTTGAAGGAAACTGTGGTGGTTCTATGATTAAGATACTAGATAAAATGGGGGATTCAATGAGGAAACTCGTGGTTGTTCTAAACCAACTATCAAGGAGTCATGATCAACCACTTGAACCTTGGTATGATCTTTAATGCATCATGTATGAGATGACCAATCCATGTGGAAGTTCAGGTAATAATTATAAAGGTAACCATTAGAGTTTATATGATCCTTACTTTTGAGGTAATTATGGGTTATTATATGATATGCTGGAAAATGAAAGGCATGAGATAAACTTGAGGTTAAAATATGTTATGATAATTTTTGATGATTTTATCTCTTTTTAGGGAATGATTTAAGAATTATATAGTTTTGGAAAAAGGACAACACACAGACTGTGTGACAACCCGTCGTGTCGGACAAAGCTGCGGGAATCGAACCCACAACCAAAGTGCGACTGGTATTTATCGCCTACCACTGGACTACGTGAAGTCCCTGGTTAGTTTGACCGATTCTTTTTAGTTAGATGATTTTATGAACTAAGAGTAATTTGATTTTGGGTTATTTATGAAAATGATTAACCTATCATGGAGGATATGTGATTAGGTTAATTACTTTTCAATACGAGACTTTAGGAGCAACTGATATTGTTTGGAGATAAATGTTACGATTTAACTTAGAAGACTATGTGACTAAATCCTTAAAATATTTGGGTTTCAATCTTATATTGGTTTACTTTGAATAATTTTATGGACAAATTGTTTATCGGATGGTCCTCGTTGAACTTTGGGTTTTGTTGGACAAATTTTGAGATTAAGAATAGATTTTCTTTTTATAAAGGGTTATCCTTTTTTGGATTATCTGACCTTGTACTAACCTTTATAGTTTTGGTTTTGGTTAAAGCCTAAAGACATGGGATGTATATAGTTCTCTTTTGTGGATTAGTTGATTCTCTAGAAGTTGATTATAGTACTCTTAATGTGAACAAGTCTTCCTAAATACTCGTCTTTTGGAGAAAATATGAGTTTTTGTAAAAGTTGAAAGTCAACATGATAAGTGATTATGTTTCCCTATGAATAAATTACTCAATAAAAAGTAACTTAAAACAAAAATGTTGTCTATTAACTTTTCCGACTGGGGAATCGAATACCGTTTAACTCATCACAAGTTTGTGATTTTCTTGTGGTTAACTTTCTCCTAAACATGTTTTCTATCACTCTCCATCAGAATATGACCCTATGTTTTCTCCTCCATGTCCATATTTTTCTACATGGAATCCTAGTATGGGTTAACTCGGGCGACCTTTGTACTTATTTTTCATTATTTTAAAGTGATTGTTTTACCGACTCTTGTTCCGATGTGGGACTTTCAAAGATGTTTCCAAGCTCAATTTTAAAAATTGCGAGGACGCAATTCCCAAAAGGGGGGAAGGATGTAACACCCTAGGTAAATAAAGAATATGACATTTTCATATTTATCCATATTTGTGAATAAAGTATTAATATTACTTTAAAGGGGATGCTATGCTCGATGGCATACCCAACACGCAACAACGAGTTTCTTGGGAATCTTACGTTTCACTATAATAATAAAATTATATTATTTTAAATGGTAGTTAACATGTAGCCGTTGTATTGGCGGGAATGGATAGAAATTACTAAAATATGATTATATATGTTTTTTAATGTTTTTACATTTATCCAATAAAAGATAAAGGCATAAAATACAGAAATAATTCGATTTTAGGCGTATATGCCCTAGTTTTCACTAAAGGTTCACTTATCGCCTTTTGATGGAGAACCATCATTAAATATAGTTTTGTTCACTCTTATAAATCCTTTTGGACCAAATAAAACTCTTCTTAAGAATTAGGACATCAAAATTTACTTTGTGTAAATTTTTGGTATCTTTCGGATAAAGTTCATTTTTTTAATGAATAGTGTAAAATGTTGTATTTTAATTCAAAACCTCTTTTTAATATAATTTATTTATATGATTAGATTATATTTTGAATTGGTTTTAAAGTGAAATTATAATATATTTTTACCATTTAATCCAATAGTGGTCGTTGGAATTAATTTCACTTTGAAATCAGACTTAAACTAGTGTCAATCTTTTGATACTTGTTGTTTCATAAAAACACGCTATTTGCTCTGACATCGGGAATTAATTATTAAATTAATTAATGTGACTTATATGTTTTGAATTTTGTAAAATAGACTTCATTTTTGAATTCTGAATATCAAATATAGCTTAGGGTGATTTTTTTTTGATTTTTCTGAAAAACTTCAATTTTTGTTGAATAGTAAAACTACTAAGTGGTACTTATAAAAACTGATTTTTCCGTTTAAATGAAATTTTTCCATCTTTGTGTTTTTAATTTCAAAAATTCGACACACATGGTTGTCATTAATAAGTAAAATGTGGTTCAATGGGATAAAAATAATTTTTTGGTGAATAGTAACTTATTAAGTTTTTAATCGCGATTAGAGGTAATTAGTGTAGTTTAAGGTAAAAATAATGTTTTAATAATATTAAATGAACTTGACACATGTCCTGACCTCATTGGATGTGTCATTTCCGACCAAGACAACCCATGGGTCAACTTGGGGACCCCATGAAGCCACTTTGGTTGGAAAATGACATTAATATCTTTTTATTTAAAGTTAAAGTAAAAATGAGACAAACATGAAATGTTTTACTAAAACAATTTTTACATGGGGTTATACAAATCATATTTTTGACTATAAATATTAATTGTAAAGATAAAAATATTTCCTACATCATAGTATTTTTTTTATAATTTTTAGACATTAAATAAATTAAATTATTTATGACATCATGATGATGCAGCGATGACCTCATTATTTAACGATTTAAATAAAGTGGAAATATAATGTAATATCTAAGACCTACACATGTCCAAAAACTATTGTATTAGTGTATTTAGAACCATTATCACCTTATCCTCAAAATACATCAATGTGGGACCTTTAAAATCTGAAACTCTTTTGAAAATAAAGTAACATTTTGTAACTTTACAAGAGTGCCCATCCTCTCCTCTTATAAAAGGCCTCCACCTCTACCTCCTTACCCACACTCCAAAAGCCATTGGCTCAGCCAACCCCTGCCCATTTTGTCTCCTCACATCCCTCTCTTACTCCTTGAAGCCTCACTTTGGGCAGAAGACTTCCCAAGGAAGCCTTTGAGCTCAAACCAAAGGGAGTTACCCGATTTTAAGGTAATGTCTTCACTTGAGTACTTTTGTTTTATTTTGCTTCTCCAACCCCCTAAACTCTTTTTATTCATTTATTTTGTAACAAATCCAGTATCATAAATATACTAGGATGTTGTTATAAGATGTATTCGAGCTACACTTTCACACACCTACATCTAATGGTTAAAGAACATACTGTTTCCGTGGATGGCGAATTTCGGCCTCCCGAAACGATGATTGTTCAAAATTCTTTTAACACCTTCAAAGGTGGCCATTAATATGACACTATATTTATATATGATATATAATATGTTTATGATTTCCTTAATCTTTGGTATTTTTCATTTTGGGCATACCTTTATGGTTTCCATTATGGGTAAACACGATATCTTCATTTAAGGAAGTGCGGACTACCGCCCCCTGAAAGTGATTTGATTCGTTAATACCATATGTGGTACGTATAAAGTATATATTTAATGATATTATATATGATACCATACTGGAATTAAAATACTATTATGTACCATTATGTTTTAATTTCCTTAAATATGAAATAGAAATGGAAGTAGCGTTCATGCGTACGTACGGCTTACCGTCTCCATGAACGGTACATTTCATTTCTTATCTCAAAATGTTATGTAATACTATAAGTACATATATATAATTGATATATATGTAATATATTACATTAAAATTATTGATATAATTCTGGAATTATAACATATATATATCTCTCTCTCATTTTGTTTTAATTCCATTAATATGACAAAAAATGAAAGTAGCGTTCATGCATACGTACGACCAACCGTCTCCATGAACAGTGCTTTTTGTTTTTTATCTCCAAATGATATGGAGTAGTATGAAATGAATATTTACTGGATATATATGATATTTTAATCATTAATACTATTCTGGAAATTATTTACTTATAACTACATGGGCAATCTTTTTTCAAACAAGTTCATTTTTGACTCATGTACCATACATCGGCAAAAACGTCTGATATGAACTAACATTATTAAACAATTATTATAACATTATAATATGTGATATGAACTGAATAATAATATTTAAAGTAGGTAATTAGGCAATTATTAATTGACCAAAGTTTATTATTCAGGAATATAAAGAAACGAACAAGACAAGTTGGACTTGAGGTAAGGGATCTTACTCCTCTCTTTCTTTTTAAGTACACTCTTTTATGTCATTACCTATAAAGCTCATATTTCTTGTTATTGGGATGTTATTATATATTACACTTACTATAATTTTTATGTTCATGTGATGAGAGACCCTATTCTCTCTCATCAATCCATTTTGAAAGTTTTGAGTGGCGCCGTTAGGCTGCCGAATTTTCGTAAGAGATCTAACCTCTCTCTTTCTTTTTAAGTACTCTCCTTTATGTCACTTCTTTTAAGATCCTCTTTTATATGTTGGGGGATGTCCTTTTATATTCATCTTTCCATAAACTTTAAGTTAATATGATGAGATACCCTATTTTATCTCATCAATCCATTTTTGTATGTTTTATGTGGCGCCGTTAGGCTGCCGAGTTTTCGTAAGGGATTTTTCATCTCACTTTTATTCCTATGATATTTATGCTACATTTTCCACAATTTCCTTTGAGTGGTGTATTTACTGACCATTATTCTAATCTTTGTGTAATATACTTTCATTTATGAGTATTTACATCAATGATTTATTGTCATTCTTTCATGGGGTGTATGTTTTGAAAGATACCCAAGTCGGTAAGGGAACCTTTCACCCTCCTCTTTTTTAAAAGACTTCTTTTGTTGGGTCTTTTAATTTACATATTGTTATGTTGGTATATGTTCTCATATATCCTTATTGATGTAAATTTTATGTCCAAGTGATGAGATACACTTTTTATCTCTCATCAACTCATTTTCATGTGACGTCGTTAGGCTGTAAAGGGAACTTCTTAACCCAATTTCGATTTCTTTGGGTTCAACATGTAGTTATTGAATATTTCATCCTTTGAATATGTGTGAATGACCTTTGATTATTTTACACTTAATATCCACTTATATTTGGTGTATTCATTTGTCACACATAATTATGTAATTGATTTATCTCTAAACCAAGGATACCGTCTTTGTATGGGACTTCGTCTCAATCTCCTTTCATTGAGGCATGTTTTATTTTATACACAACTTTCTTTTATATGGTGTATAAACCCCTTTGACTTTTATGTTTATCCAAAAGGAATCTTTTTTATACGAAGCGTTTTACAAAACGACAAAAGGGAATGTTTTTGTCGTACGTATGCGGTGACAACGACTTCTCCGCCATCGTGACCGTTATTTGGGTTTCGGCTTCCTCTACAAGCCATACCTTCTTTTTAAAAGAAAAAAAAATATCATGTTTTACTTTTCTTTTATTTTGGTATTGAAAATGGTTTTCATAATGTTTTTATATCAATATGTTGTATTGATATCTTGTGATTGAAAGGTGGAAATGTTATGTTTCCTTTATGCATGTTTTATGTGATACGATTATGTTGAGGTTCTTGGGAATTATTATGAAGACGGCTGGTTCCGTGATAAACTAAGGGCGGGTGAGCCCGATATAGCTCTCCAATGCATTGGGTAACGTGAAGGAGTGAAACGTTAAGGTTTCTCCGAAGAGATTTAGCGAATATACTGTGATGGGTATTCCAAACATAACCAAGAGGGTTACTCCCTACGTAAGAATGTTATGAATGCCTCAAGTTACCTTTATGTCTCATGTTTTCTATGATTTATTCATGGTTTGATGAGGTATGTTAAAGTGCCTATGTTTTATGGGTAAAGTATGATTTCTTTCTTATGTATATAGGAACTCATGTTTCCTTTCCATATTTTTATAACACTTACTGAGATTTTTATGCCCATCCCAAGTTTTTGAAATGTTTTTCACAGGTCAAGGGAAAGGTACATGATGTGATGATAGTGTCAAGGATGTGTCAAGAAAGAATCCATGTTTTATATTCAATATGTTTCCATTGATGGGAAGAATGAATACTGTCTTTTATGTAACCACTTTGTTTAAATGTGGAATGTAATGCAAGTTTCATGATCTAATTCTCTAAAACTCTAAACCTGAAAAGATCCTCAATGTGTAATCTGGTAATAACTCAAGATTATGTAAGGTTTAAGGCTGGGGCCTTATAGTTGGTATCAAAGTTCGGTTTAGATAACTTTAGAGGTTAGGGTATTCTTTAAGCATAAGTGACATTACCATAATGGTTAGGATTTCAGAAAGAGTCCTAGTTTTAGATAAAGTGATTGAGTAAGTGTATCTTAGTGTTTAACTTCATCATTAGTACATGATAGTTTTGTTGATATACTCACACTGACATTTCTATTTTTAGTGAATGGATGGATCTAGTAGGCACCAAAGAGACAACAGGTTTGAAGGAAACTGTGGTGGTTCTATGATTAAGATACTAGATAAAATGAGGGATTCAATGAGGAAACTCGTGGTTGTTCTAAACCAACTATCAAGGAGTCATGATCAACCACTTGAACCTTGGTATGATCTTTAATTCATCATGTACGAGATGACAAATCCATGTGGAAGTTCAGGTAATAATTATAAAGGTAACCATTAGAGTTTATATGATCCTTACTTTTGAGGTAATTATGGGTTATTATATGATATGCTGGAAAATGAAAGGCATGAGATAAACTTGAGGTTAAAATATGTTATGATCATTTTTGATGATTTTATCTGTTTTTGGGGAATGATTTAAGAATTATATATTTTTGGAAAAAGGACAACACGCAGACCGTGTGACAACCCGTCGCGTTGGAAAGAGCTGCGGGAATCGAACCCACAACCAAAGTGCGACTGGTATTTATCGCCTACCACTGGACTACGTGAAGTCCCTGATTAGTTTGACTGATTATTTTTAGTTAGATGATTTTATGAATTAAGAGTAAGTTTATTTTTGGTTATTTATGAAAACGATTAACCTATCATGGAGGATATGTGATTAGGTTAATTACTTTTCAATACGAGACTTTAGGAGCAACTGATATTGTTTGGAGATAAATTTTACGATTTAATTTGGTAGACTATGTGACTAAATCCTTCAAATATTTGGGTTTCAATCTTATATTGGTTTACTTTGAAGAATTTTATGGACAAATTGTTTATCGGATGGTCCTCGTTGAACTTTGGGTTTTGTTGGACAAATTTTGAGATTAAGAATAGATTTTCTTTTTATAAAGGTTTATCCCTTTTTAGATTATCTGACCTTGTACTAACCTTTCTAGTTTTGGTTTTGGTTAATGCCTAAAGACATGGGATGTATATAGTTCTATTTTGGGGATTAGGTGATTCTATAGAAGTTGATTATATTACTCTTAATGTGAACAAGTCTTCCTAAATACTCGTCTTTTGGAGAAAATATGAGTTTGTGTAAAAGTTGAAAGTCAACATGATAAGTGATTATGTTTCCCTATGAATAAATTACTCAATAAAAAGCAACATAAAACAAAAATGTAGTCTATTAACTTTTCCTACTGGGGAATCGAATACCGTTTAACCCATCACAAGTTTGTGATTTTCTTGTGGTTAACTTTCTCCTAAACATGTTTTCTATCACTCTCCATCAGAACATGACCCTATGTTTTCTCCTCCATGTCCATATTTTTCTACATGGAATCCTAGTATGGGTTAACTCGGGTGACCTTTGTACTTATCTTTCATTATTTTAAAGTGATTGTTTTACCGACTCTTGTTCCGATTTGGGACTTTCAAGGATGTTTCCAAGCTCAATTTTAAAAATTGCGAGGACGCAATTCCCAAAAGGGGGGAAGGATGTAACACCCCAGGTAAATAAAGAATATGACATTTTCATATTTATCAATATTTGTGAATAAAGTATTAATATGACTTTAAAGGGGATGCTATGCTCGATGGCGTACCCAACACGCAACAACGAGTTTCTTGGGAATCTTACATTTCACTCTAATAATAAAATAATATTATTTTAAATGGTAGTTAACATGTAGCCGTTGTATTGGTGGGAATGGATAGAAATAACTAAAATATGATTATATATGGTTTTTAATGTTTTTAAATTTATCCAATAAAAGATAAAGGCATAAAATACGGAAATAATTCAATTTTAGGCGTATATGCCCTAGTTTTCACTAAAGGTTCACTTATCGCCTTTTGAGGGAGAACCGTCATTAAATATAGTTTTGTTCACTCTTATACATCCTTTTGGACCAAATAAAACTCTTCTTAAGAATTGGAACATCAAAATTTACTTTGTGTAAATTTTTGGTATCTTTCCGATAAAGTTAATTTTTTAATGAATAGTGTAAAATGTTGTATTTTAATTCAAAACCTCTTTTTAATATAATTTATTTATATGATTAGATTATCTTTTGAATTGGTTTTAAAGTGAAATTAGAATATATTTTTACCATTTAATCCAATAGTGGTCGTTGGAATTAATTTCACTTTGAAATCAGACTTAAACTAGTGTCAATCTTTTGATACTTATTGTTTCATAAAAACACGCTATTTTCTCTGACAGCGGGAATTAATTATTAAATTAATTAATGTGACTTATATGTTTTGAATTTTGTAAAATATACTTTATTTTTGAATTCGGAATATCAAATATATCTTAGGGTGAATTTTTGGGATTTTTCTGAAAAACTTCATTTTTTGATGACTAGTGAAACCACTAAGTGGTAATTATAAAAACTGATTTTTCCGTTTAAATGAAATTTTTCCATCTTTGTGTTTTGAATTTCAAAAATAAGACATACATGGTTCCCATTAAGAAGTAAAATGTGGTTCAATGGGATAAAAATAATTTTTTGGTGAATAGTAACTTATTAAGTTTTTAATCGCGATTAGAGGTAATTAGTGTAGTTTAAGGTAAAAATAATATTTTAATAATATGAAATGAACTTTACACATGTCCTAACCTCATTGTATGTGTCATGGCCGAACAAGAAAACCCATGTGTCAACTTGGGGACCCCATTAATCCACTTTGGTTGAAAAATGACATTAATATCTTTTTATTTAAAGTTAAAGTAAAAATGAGGCAAACATGAAATGTTTTACTAAAACAATTTTTACATGGGGTTATACAAATCAGATTTTTGACTATAAATATTCATTGGAAATCTAAAAATATTTCCTAAATCATAGTATTTTTTTATAATTTTTAGACATTAAATAAATTAAATTATTTATGACATCATGATGATGCAGCGATGACCTCATTATTTAAAGATTTAAATAAAATGGAAAGATAATGTAATATATAAGACCTAAACATGTCCAAAACCTATTGGATGAGTGTATTTAGAACCCTTATCACCTTATCCTCTAAATACATAAATTTGGGACCTTTAAAATTCGAAACTCTTTTGAAAATAAAGTAACATTTTGTAACTTTACAAGAGTGCCCCTCCTCTCCTCTTATAAAAGGCCCCCACCTCTACCTCCTTAGCCACACTCCCAAAGCCTTTGTATCGGCAAACCCCTGACCATTTTGTCTCTAAATATCCCTCTCTTACTCCTTGAAGCCTCACTTTGGGAAGAAGACTTTCCAAGGAAGCCTTTGAGCTCAAACCAAAGGGAGTTACCCGATTTTAAGGTAATGTCTTCACTTGAGTACTTTTGTTTTATTTTGCTTCTCCAACCCCATAAACTCTTTTTATTCATTTCTTTTGTAACAAATACAGTATCATAAATATACTAGTATGTTTTTATAAGAATTATTCGAGCTACACTTTCACACACCTACATCTAATGGTTAAAGAACATACTGTTTCCGTGGATGGCGAATTTCGGCCTCCCGAAACGATGATTGTTCAACATTATTTTAACACCTTAAAAGGTGGCCATTAAGATGAAACTATATTTATATATGATATATAATATGTTTATGATTTCCTTAAGCTTCTGTATTTTTCATTTTGGGCATACCTTTATGGTTTCCATTATGGGTAAACGCGATATCTTCATTTAAGGAAGTGCGGACTACCGCCCCCTCAAAGTGATTTGATTCGTTAATACCATATGTGGTACGTATAAAGGATATATTTAATGATATTATATATGATACCATACTTGAATTAAAATACTATTATGTACCATTATGTTTTAATTCCATTAAATATGAAATAGAAATGGAAGTAGCGTTCATGCGTACATACGGCTTACCGTCTCCATGAACGGTACATTTCATTTCTTATATCAAAATGTTATGTAATACTATAAGTACATATATATAATGGATATATATGTAATATATTAAATCAAGATTATGGATATAATTCTGGAATTATAACATATATATATCTCTCTCATTTTGTTTTAATTCCATTAATATGACAAAAAATGAAAGTAGCGTTCATGCGTACGTACGGCCTACCGTCTCCATGAACGGTGCTTTTCGTTTTTTATCTCCAAATGATATGGAATAGTATGAAATGAATATTTACTGGATATATATGATATTTTAATCATTAATACTATTCTGGAAATTATTTACTTATAACTACATGGGCAATCTTTTTTCAAACAAGTTCATTTTTGACTCATGTACCAAACATCGACAAAAATGTCTGATATGAACTAACATTATTAAACAATTATTATAACATTATAATATGTGATATTAACTGAATAATAATCTCTAAAGGAGGTACTTATGCAATTATTAATTGACCAAAGTTTATTATTCAGGAATATAAAGAAACGAACAAGACAAGTTGGACTTGAGGTAAGGGATCTTACTCCTCTCTTTGTTTTTAAGTACACACTTTTATGTCATTACCTCTAAAGCTCATATTTCTTGTTATTGGGATGTTATTTTATATTACACTTACTATAATTTTTATGTTCATGTGATGAGAGACCCTATTCTCTCTCATCAATCCATTTTGGAAGTTTTGAGTGGCGCCGTTAGGCTGCCGAATTTTCGTAAGAGATCTAACCTCTCTCTTTCTTTTTAAGTACTCTCTTTTATGTCACTTCATTTAAGCTCCTCTTTGTTATGATGGGGGATGCCCTTTTATATTCCTCTTTCTATAAACTTTAACTTAATACGATGAGATACCCTATTTGATCTCATCAATCCATTTTTGTATGTTTTATGTGGCGCTGTTAGGCTGCCGAGTTTTCGTAAGGGATTTTTCATCTCACTTTTATTCCCGTGAGATTTATGCTACATTTGCCACAATTTACTTTGAGTGGTGTATATACTTCCCATTATTCTACTCTTTGTGTAATATAATTTCGTTTATTAGTATTTACATCTATGATTTATTGTCCTTCTTTCATGGGGTGTATGTTTTGAAAGATACCCAAGTCGGTAAGGGAACCTTTCACCCTCCTCTTTTTTAAAAGACTTATTTTGTTGGGTCTTTTAATTTACATATTGATATGTTGGGATATGTTCTCATATATCCTTATTGATGTAAATTTTATGTCCAAGTGATGAGATACACTTTTTATCTCTCATCAACTCATTTTCATGTGACGCAGTTAGGCTGTCAAGGGAACTTCTTAACCAAATTTCGATTTCTTTGGGTTCAAAATGTAGTTATTGAATATGTCATCCTTTGAATATGTGTGAATGACCTTTGATTATTTTACACTTAATATACACTTATATTTGGTGTATTCGTTTGTCACACATAATTATGTAATTGATTTATCCTTAAACCAAGGATACCGTGTTTGTATGGGACTTCATCTCAATCTCCTTTCATTGAGGCATATTTTATTTTATACACAAATTTATTTTATACGGTGTATAAAACCCTTTGACTTTTATGTTTATCCAAAAGGAATCTTTTTTATACGAAGCGTTTTACAAAACGACAAAAGGGAATGTTTTTGTCGTACGTATGCGGCGACAACGACTTCTCCGCCACCGTGACCGTTATTTGGGTTTCAGCTTCCTCTGCAAGCCATACCTTCTTTTTAAAAGAAAAATAAATATCATGTTTTACTTTTCTTTTATTTTGGTATTGAAAATGGTTTTCATAATGTTTTTATATCAATATGTTGTATTGATATCTTGTGATTGAAAGGTGGAAATGTTATGTTTCCTTTATGCATGTTTTATGTGATACGATTATGTTGAGGTTCTTGGGAATTATTATGAAGACGGGTGGTTCCATGATAAACTAAGGGCGGGTGAGCCCGATATAGCTCTCCAATGCATTGGGTAACACGAAGGAGTGAAACGTTAATGTTTCTCCGAAGAGATTTAGGGAATATACTGTGATGGGTATTCCAAACGTAACCAAGAGGGTTACTCCCTACGTAAGAATGTTATGAATGCCTCAAGTTACCTTTATGTCTCATGTTTTCTATGATTTATTCATGGTTTGATGAGGTATGTTAAAGTGCCTATGTTTTATGGGTAAAGTATGATTTCATTCTTATATATATATGAACTCATGTTTCCTTTCCATATTTTTATAACCCTTACTGAGATTTTTATGCTCATCCCAAGTTTTTGAAATGTTTTTCACAGGTCAAGGGAAAGGTACATGATGTGATGATAGTGTCAAGGATGTGTCAAGAAAGAATCCATGTTTTATTTTCAATATGTTTCCGTTGATGGGAAGAATGAATACTGTCTTTTATGTAACCACTTTGTTTAAATTTTGAATGTAATGCAAGTTTCATGATATAATTCTCTAAAACTCTAAACCTGAAAAGATCCTCAATGTGTAATCTTGTAATAACTCAAGATTAAGTAAGGTTTAAGGCCGGGGCCTTATATAAAGGGAGAGAGGGAGATAGGGCATTGAGTGTGCACATTCCCACTATTGTTTTCATATCCAAGATATTCATATTTGGGGAACTGTCAAGATGTGTCCTGGGTGAAGGAAGAGTGGGGGAAATGTGCTACCTCCTATAATAAAGGATAGGGGATTACCTCAGTGGTAGTACCCTAAATCTTGTTCTAGGGAAAATGGAAGAATATTCAGCACTGACCCTCATCAAAGGTAAAATCTACCAGTTCCCCTTAATCTCTATAACTGAGAAGTTAACATCAACACCCCAAGGTCCAAACCCTAATTACCATGGGAATGTAGACTCAATTTCATTTCGAGGGTTAACCTTACCACTAGGGTAACCCACACGAATCCTCTTACCATGGGTATGTAAACTCAATAGGGCATGCCAGTGCACTCGATGATATTATCATAAATGTATGGTGGCTTTGGAATATGACTATGATTGATGTTGTTAGACTGGTTCATGGAGGGTCCAACATAGGGGCTGATTATATGACACAAGGGAATAATTGGATCCATAGAGTGGAACTCCATAGGATACCCCATTTTGTGTAGCATGTTCTTACACCGGATGAGGTTTCCTTCACATAGCAGGTTGATTTTTGGGTAAGTGGGTCATCTATATACCATTATGGTATGTGGACCTGGGTTTGGTATGTGTATCATGATGCTATGTGGCATCGAGTTCCTCCCATGTAGTGATTTTCTATGTGGGGTAGGGTTCCGCCCACATATCTTTTTGCTACACGAGGTGCCTGATTACAATGGGGTCATTGGTTCTGTGCCTCATGAGAAGTATTCCCACAAAATATATTGAGTTAGTAGACTAAATTTGGTTTATTTTATCCTCCTTAATGCTATGTGGTGGGTTTTACCTATCGAGAATCGTCAAAGGAGTCTGTCTTTTGTGGTGTTGTCAATATATCAGTTGATCCCTTCTTTAGATAATTTTTTTTGGTTCCCCTCAGTATCTTTTTATATATAAGTGGAGAAACTGGATACTATTGTATTTAGTCATCCATGGTAGGCCACTATATAATTTTTTTCAAGTTCCCATGAAATAATTAGTAAGAAGGGGTTTTTTTGGTTTCATAAATCCCCTCCTGGCTCCGTAAATGACTTCATTTCGTTTGCGGGAGCCGACGACACTTCCTTTCCCCACAAGTGATTTATCTCGGTGGAAATTATAAGTAGGAGAAGATATCACAGTCCCTTTATAGAAATGAAATTATTTCATTTGTGGTCACCTCTAGATCCACCCCCTATATGAACATTTTTCATCCGTGGAGCTTTCATGGTGTGGTGGACCGCCATGCGAAGCAGCAGTCCGTAAAGGGATCTTTGCTTCATGACGTCGTTTCCTTTGTAAATTTTCACCTTATTTGAACGTTTTTCCTTAAAATATTTTTTCATTTTTTATTCCTTCTCCAAATCGATGAAATTTTATTCTTCTTTCGGGAGGAATTTTTAGGACCCCACCGACACACATTTTTAACTAAAATGCCATTTTTAAACTTAAAACACACACTTTGAGTCGTAATAATCACATCATTTATCTGATTGTTGTGAAACTAATTACTAACCATAAAAAATTATTTATAGATAAATTTCATATTATATAAAGAAAATTTGAGTGTTTTTTCTCAATTTTAAGTGAGTGTCACATTTTTAACTAAAATTCCATTTTTGAACTAAAAACATGCACTTTGATTCATATTGGTTACACTGGGCATTGGAATGATGTGTGACTAAATCATACATGTAAAAAATTAATTATAGATTATTTTACTAAAGTATTAAGACCATAAAAGTGTGTTTGATTAGTTTTTAGTGAGTGATAATCTTTTTTAACTAAAATGTCACTTTTAAACTAAAAACACCCATTTTGAGTCATACTGGTTACACCTTTTGTTAGATTGAGGTGAAATCGATTCTTACACATTAAAAATGACTTAAGAATCATTATCTTAAATTATCAAAACAATTTAAATGATTTTCCCTAGTTTTGAGTATATAACATATCTTTCCAATTAAAGTGTCAATTTTAAATAAAAACACACACTTTGATTCATATCGTACACACTATGTATCCAATTGATGTGAAATTTATTCATACCCATAAAAATGACTTATGGATCGTTTTAATAAATTATCAAGACAATAGAAGTGTGTTTTCTTGTTTTTTAGTGAGTGGCACATTTTTTATCTAGAATGTCATTTTTAAACTTATAACATGCACTTTGAGTCATATCAGTCACATTGTGTATTAGATTGATGTGTGGATGATTTATAATCATAAAAATAACTTATGTATCATTTTTATAAAACATGAACATAACATGAGTGAATTTTCTTAGTTTTCAGTGAGTGTCACATTTTTCACTAAAATTTCATTTTAAACTAAAAACCCACACTTTGAGTCATAGTAGGCACATTGTGTATCATATTGACATGCGACTAATTCATAAATGTTACGAATGACTTATAGATAATTTCACTAATGTTTCATGACAATATGAGTGTTTTTATTAGTTTTGAGTATTTGAATTGTGTTTTGTACTAAAATCTCAATTTTAAATAAAAATATAAACTTTTAGTCATACCGTCCACACCATATGTCAGAGTGATGTGTGAATAATTCCTATATATCAAAAATTACTTATGTATTATTATCCAAAATTATCAATACAATATTAGTGTTCTTTCATTGTTTTTAGTTAGTGACACACATTTTTAATGAAAATGTTATTTTTAAACTAAAAACAAACATTTTGAGTCATATCAGGCACACTGTATGCTAGATTGATGTGCGGTTAATTACTACACATAAAAAATGATTTTCAGATCATTTTACTAAAGTATCAATAAAGTAAGAGTTTTTTATTGGTTTTGAGTATGTGGAACTTATTTGGAATTTAAATATCGATTTTAAATCAGAACACACACTTTAAATCCTACCGAGCACATAGTGTATCAGATAGATGTGAGACTAATTCTTATATATGAAAATAAATTTTAGATTTTGTTTCCTAAAGTATCAATACAATATCGGTGTGTTCTCTTGATTTTGTATATGTGACACATATTTTAGACTAAATGGTCAATTTCAAAGAAAATATTTGCAATTTGAGTTATACCGGGAACATCGTGTGTTAGTTTAACATATGGATGATTCCAATATGGAAAAAATTACTTATGAATAATTTTACCAAAATATAAAGTTAATTCTAGTGTGTTTTCTCTATTTTTAGTGAGTGAAACATGTTTTTAACTAAAATTTCATTTTTAAACTAAAAACATGCACATTGAGTGACATTTAAAAAAATGTGTGTCAAATTGATGTAAAGTTGATTCCTACATGTCAAAAATGATGAATGAATCATTTTACTAAATTATAAAGACCCTCCAAGTGTTTTTTTACAATGTGAAACACATTTTGAACTAAAATGTCACTTTTAGACTGAAAAAACATACTTAGAGACATACTAGGCACACAATTTGTCATATTGAAGTGTGGTTGATTCCTACATTCCAAAAATTATGTATGGATCATTTTCCTAAAGTATCAATACAATAAAATCATGTTTTTTTGGTTTTCAGTGAGTGACATGTGTTTTGATCTAAAATGTCACTTTTAAATAAGAACATTTAGTTTCAATCATACTAGCCATACCATGTATCAAATTGACGTGAAACTAATTGCCACATATCAAAAAATGACTTATGGATCACTGTCCTAAATTATCAAGAAAATCCAATATTGTTTTCTAATTTTTAGTGAATGATGTGTGTTTTGAACTAAAATTTCACTTTTAAATAAAAACACACACTTTTAATCATACCAGTCACACTATGTGTCATAATGATGTGTGACTATTTCTTACTTTTTAGAAATGAGTTATAGATTATTTTCCTAATGTATCAAGATAATATGAGTGTTCTTGATCATTTTTTCATGAGTGATGTTTATTCTGAACTAAAATGTTACATTTAAACTGAAAACATTCACTTTGAGTCATATCTGGTAGATCGTGCACCAGATTGATGTGAGACCGATTCATACACATCACCAATGGATTATGGTTCATTTTATTTTTTTTATCGGGATAATACAAGCATGATTTATAAATTTTCAATGAGTGGTTTTTTTAAATAAAAAATTATTTTTAAACTGAAAACACACACTTTGAGTCATTTTTAAAATAAAAACAAACACAACTAAACATAAACAGATCAAAGAAAAAAATAGATCTACGAAGACAAAAAATAGTATATGAGTGCAGAATCCTTTTTGAATTATTTTTCACCAATTTATTTTTCACTAAGAATTTTTTTCTCTTTGTAGAGTACAAAATGGTTGGAGAAAAATCAATTCTAAATGAAGCCATTTCTTCATGATCATTGTGACAATTAACTAAATAAGTAGTAGATAAAAATAAAGAAAATCAACTAAAATATAAATAGATAAAATGATGATAGAAATAATTAAATAAGTAGTAGGAAATCACCTCTTCATGATGTCTGTATACATTCTGATAACATGTATTCTAACCACTAATTTCTAAAAAACCTATTTCCTCTTTTGAATACATAGACTGTAGACAATCCTAGTAGTACTAAAAAAATACAAATAAACAAATTATTAATAAATAGTTTAAATTAAATTGTAACAATAATTGGAAATACCTTTTTGGGGAGTCTATTTTGTTTGTGGAATATGATATCATTCATAAATTTTTAAACGTAATAACCATAATATTTTACATTTTTTGATAAACAGAAAACATCCAAAACATAAGTAATTTGTTTTAATAGTTAAATATTATTATATATAACGTAATACTTATCCAATTTTATAATTTTATAGGCTTATTATGCCTATGTACTATCCTCATACCATGATTCTGATGATATTAAAACATTGTTCTACCATAATTGTTTTCATTAAAACATAATATAAAACATATTGAAGTTTATTTTTAAAATATTGAATATAGTGTATTAAAAATTAATAATTTCCATCAGGTATGGTTGATTTTTTCATGCATGGAATCCAAAAAAATAAATCTTTTGAGTATCCAAATTTATTACAATAAGAAACCAATTATTCTTAAAAAAACAAAAGAGAATAAGTAAGGAATGAAGTAAAAATATATTTGATATGATTTGATTGTAGAGTATTACCCCTTCATCATGGGTATTAAAAAGAGTTTGTTATATTTAAGTTTCTTTTCAAACATCATGACTAGTTTCTCTACTATTTTTAAATATTCATCTTCTTACAATATAGTTTTTTTAGAAGTGATGTGAGGATGAATGGATCCAAATTTTTGTTCATGGGGTTTTCCATTCACATAGTACTGATATATACTTCTGTAAAAATATGAATAATATTTAACAATGATTAAAATATTAGATCAAATATTATAAAATTAGATGATGAAAATTACCTCATGGATACATTTAGACTCCTAACCATCCATTCTTTAGGGCTTCATATATATTCCCAATACTAAGATAGTCTTTAATGGCCTATCTATAAATTTTTTATTTAAAATAAATGACAAATGTATTAAAGTATTCGAAAATTATATACAAATGAACTTATAATATTAGTAAATGTGGAAGTTTAAATGGATGGGTAAAGGTACTCTCTAAAGGCATTTTAAATTGATTGGTTGATCCTATATTGTTTTTATTTGACCTTACATTTCCCCTTCCTCTTTACCATCTATAAAAACATTCCTTGGTTCAGGCCTTTTTTCATTAATTATTAAAGTGTTTTCATAAAAAATAAATTTCAAAGGATGTACCTTTTTATTAAAATGTATTTTTACATGATCAAATGTCCATTCTATGAAAGTTCCAATTGCAAGTTCAACTATGTGAACATCCATATCATTAAGGGGAACATATATCTCAATGAACATATCATAAATTACATGAATACCTACTCTCACATGATATATATTTTTTCATTTTATAGAATATCTCCTTGTATACTATAAATTATACCCCTCAAAATAAGGTGACAAGTTGGTGATGATAGATATAAATCACTATCAATTTAACCCTATAGAATGTTAGTACAAGTAAAGTATCAATATCTTCTTGATTCACATTTAATAAAAACAATTATTACAAAATATATTAACTCTGGTACGTAAGAACATTAATGAGAACAGATAGACTCGAATATTGGGGGGTGGATATTCATGTAGTGGTTATTGTTCTATTCTTTCTTCTCTTTGATTCCTTCTAATAACATTATTTAACAACTTAGAATGCAAATTAATTTTTTCTTCAAGAACATTTATTAATGATTTAATCTCATCCATTTTATTAACTTTATCACCTTGTGCATTTAATTTCTCAAAATATATTTTAGGAAACACACCAAGACCCACTTCTCTTACACGTCCATATTGTTCTGGCCACTTCATGGCCATTGAATGTAGTTGTTCATCATGTACATCCGATAATGAATCTTGTGTCTAAATTAGGTAATAAAATATTGACAATTAAGTAGTCATTGTATAGTGACCCTTAAATTTCATACATTAAAATTACATAACTTTTGTGGAATACATAAAATTTATACAAATAAATGCCCAGAATCCTTATTAGTTGAGTGCCTTTGGAAACATGGAAACAAAAACACTGGTACATAAGTGAGATACATTATCTCCCGCTATTTTTTTTGACTTTAAACCTTCTTAGACACATAAAAAATAATACATATATTCATAACCAATAGAAGATAACATAAAAATAGGCGAGATCAGATGCTCAGTAAGGGTAAACAAGGGATACATGTAAGAGTAAACCTGAGCATAGGGATTTGAGAATGTGTTAATAACATTTGAAGATAACACCCTACATATCATAATATAATAAACATTAATCATGGAATAAAGCTTGATAATTCATAAGACATGAATTATAAGGAAATAAAGAATATAATCCATGAAATCATAACATAAGAATAAGACATGGAATTGTGGCAGACACATAATCATATAATATGATTTTCATAGTAGTCAATGCATTAATTTTGAGGTCATCTTAGTAGTATGGGTTCACTCCCCATACCATCTTGGTGGTCATGGATCACTAAAATGGCCATATTAGTAGTATAAGTTCAATCCCCATACAATATTAGTAGTCATGGTTAACTCCCATGGCCATCTTAGTAGTCAAGATTCACTCCTAATATCATCTTAGTCTATCTCATGAGATAAAAATATTTACCCAATGCATTGTAGGGAGATATAGGTCCCACTAATCTCATAATGAAATCATGAATACATGTGCCAAAAGATCATAAATAATAATATCATAACCCATGGAATAAAATGGGTATCATAAACATGCAATCATATCATAACCCAGGAAAAAATATACATGTTTCATAATCATTTTATCAAAATCATAACTTGGGAAAAGAAGTGGGTTTCAAAAGCATATAACTCATGAAAGAGAAATAGGTTTCATAGACATCATGCTATCAAAACATAAACCATTAAGATAAATAATATGAATGTTAACATTGAATTATTTCCCTAGAAATGATTTATTAACACCAAAAGATTTCATCTTAGATGGGAAATAATTTTTAAAGATCTTTTGAAAACATCTCTTGAGGAAAATATCCTTTATGTATTGAAAAATGATTTTTAAAACACAAGACATTTTTAAAAATATTTTTATTGGAAAATATATTTGAAAAATTATGATGGAATCTTTGAAAACCATAAAAAAATTTAAAATATCTATTTATTGAAAATGATCTTCAAATATTATTTTAAAACATTTTTGAAAATATTATTTTTGAAATAAAATAGATTCTGACTAAAAATTAAAATATGGTCAGATTTTCCTTTAAAAGATTTTATTAATTTTATTAAGTACCAGAGAGTAGAAAAATGGTACTAATACGTGGAGATATCTCAAATAAACATAATATAAGAAAAATCATGAGTTTTTTGAGAGATGGATTATAAGATTTTATAAATGTAATAATAATCATAAACAATCCCGATAAATGATGAGATTGTTTCAATAAACTCTTACCACTTAGTAACTTTGAATCATACTCACCATATAAGAAAATAAAATTACATGGATCCTAAAATTTAATGAAAAATAAGGTGATTCATGATATAAAATTTCAATTGGAATCATATAAACCTCATTAAATAACATATGTGAATAACAAAACATGGGTCTCAATGAAAGCAAATTGAGACAAAATTACTTTACCGATTTGGTAACTTTGGAACCATAAAACCCATGAAAGAAAGATCATAAAATGGATGTATAAATACCCATAAATATATGTATAATAATAATAGAATACATTAATGGAAATTATATACACTACATAAAATAAATGAGTGATGAATAAGGCATGTATCTCCTAAAAATGAAAAGTGATATGTAACTCCCTCACCTTGTGTCTTGACTTTTGTCGTACACGTACAAGAATCCTGTATAATAAGTATAAGTTTATTATAAATTTATCCTATAAAAATATTATTATATATATAATATCATATAAAATTTTCTTATGACATTATATTACCTGTTTATTAACAATTCTATGTTAAATTAATGTTTCGGGTAATAACCACTTTGTTTATCGTACATGTTTGACATGTCATTCATGAACCTCTTACTTAAATCATGATTTAATTATTTCCAAAAATAAAAAAATAATTATATATCAATTATTTTCAGTATATAAACATTTATAATAATCTATAAAATATAGATATATGAAATGAAATACACCATTCATGGAGGCGGTAGGTCGTACATACACATGGATGATATTTCAATTTTCATGGCCTATTGAAATAAAGAATGTAAATAATATATATATATATAATATATAATTAAAGTATAACTACTATGTCATATATATCATATAATTTTAATAAACCCATCTTTTATACATTACATGTAATGTGTAAATGTATCATATCACTTTGAGGAGGTGGTAGTCCACACTTCCACAAACGAAGTAATCATATTTACACAAAATGGAAAGCATGAAGGTTTGATTTATATAATAAATAAATAAGTATAGATAAATAATAAATATCATATATATTATATATTAATAATTTTTACATCATAATTTCCAACCATAAGAGGCGTTAAAGGTAAAATGAACAATATCCTTTCGTGTGGCGATAGTTCACCATACACAAGAACAGTTGCTCATTACTCATTAGATGGAAGTGTGTATAATTTAAGTTCAAAACATTAACAAAAAAACATATTAGTATATTCATGATGCTTAGGATATTATGTGTTCATGGAATTATAATAATTTAGGTGGTGTAGAAATAAAATAAAATAAAGGAGCTTGAGGAAGGATGTTACCTTTTCATTGGGTAACTCCTTTTGGTTTGTACCAAAGGGCTTCCTTGGATTGATTTATGATCAAAGGAAGGATTCAAAGAGTAAGGTAGGGATGTTGTAAATTGTATTCAGTAATTATTGGATGAACCTAATTGTTTTTAGAGTTTTGAATAAGGGGGATAAGTGGTGGCCTTTTATTGGGAAGGGAGGGGACACATATGGCATTTCTTTAAAAATTTAGGTGTATCCATGTTTTTACCTAACAAAAATCATCCAAAACCAACCAAAATCAATAATGGATATTTTTTGGACGAAATATGTCTATAAAATTGTTTTTTTAATAGTTTCTTGGTCATTTTGGCCCTTATGATTAAGGTTTATTCCCTTGTTAAGATTAATTTTACTTTAATCGTTGTAACTAATCTTAATCACTTTCACTAATAGTTTTGGTAAAAAATTAAGTGGATATTTCTAGACTATAAATATTATAATTATTAAAAAAATATTTCCATTTTTTAAAAAATTTAATTCATAGAAGCAGAAAAATTAAGTTTAATGCTAATCTCGTAGACGTGACAAGAAAGCAAGATTTTAAAGTGAGAATTTTTAAAAGATCATTAAGCTTTTATATCTAAATTAAAAATAAAAATATCAAAATAAAATAAATTGGGTTAATATATGTATAATTGATCTAATTTAAATTTAAAACCAACTTAAAATATAGTTTGAATACATAAATAAATTATAATAAAATGCGTTTTTGAATTAAAATTCAGGATTTTTAACTATTCATCCAAAAAAGAAGTTTCTTAGAAAAATCCCAAAAAATAACCCAAAAATAATTTCTACATTATAAATTCAAAAATGAATTTTTTTTATAAAATTAAGTTATAAAAGTGACTAAAATTTATTTTATTATTGTTCACAAGAAGACATAAAAAAAATTTCTTTTGAGAAAATAATATTTTTAAACATATAAAGGCTTTACAAAAAATTATATTTGTCATTATCAATTTGTAATATCTATATAAAACCATACTAAAAAATATTTTAAAATTAGTTATTACTATTCATATTACTAATTTTTATGGCTAGGTTATAACTATCTCATTTAAATAATTATAACAATAAAATGATGTTTTGTAGAAACTTAGTGTTGCGTGTACCACATGCTAAGTCAGTGTTGTGTGTCGCACATGCCAAGTCAGTGTTCCATGTAGTGCATTCCAAGTATGTGCCATGTGAAAGTAATGTTTGACTTATTAAAATTCAAGACATTAATGAAAAGTAATTCATTACAAAACGTTCCATAAAAAATGTGGATACTTATGATTCATTATATCCTAAATTTACCATATAACTTTCTTTAAATGGTGATTTATCCACAATACATTGACCAGGTGAGTGGTATTGTTTTGTTGAAATTTCTATCTACGATCCACTATTCCAACTAGTTGTTCCTCATATGAAATATCATTATCCAATGGTATGACCTCTGAGTTTAGTACATGTGAAGGGTCAAGTATGTACTTCCTTAGGAGAGATACATGGAACACATCATGGACTTGATAGAGATTTGGAGTAAGTACCAATAGATAGGCTACTGTCCAGATACAATCCATAATCTCAAAGGGACTAATATACAAAGGGATTATTAGTTTCCCTTTCATCAAGAATCCCATACCCATCTTCCAGGGAGAGAATCGTAGAAACCCCTTATTACCAACCTCAAATTCTAGATCACGTCATCAGTTATTAGTATAAATTTTTTGTAGACTTTGAGCTACCATGATATGCTGGTGAATGGCTCTAACCTTCTTGACCTTTTCTTTCCCTATATCAGGTCCCAATAGATTTCTTTCTCCAACTTAATCCTAGAATGTTGGAGATATAAATTTATTCCCATAGAAGGATTCATAAGGTTATATATGAATACTTGAGTAAAATATATTGTTTTAAGAAAAATCTACTAGAATATAGTTTTGATCCTAACAACCTTTAAAATATGACGAATAATATCTAAACATATCCTCTAGGGTTTGAATTTTTCTTTCTGACTATCCATCCATCAGAGGATGATAAGAAATGATGAAATTGAATTCCATATCAAGTTCTTGTTGAATACTTCTCCAAAACATAATGGTGAACCTCAAATCCCAATCTTATACAATGGAATGTGGTACTCCATGAAACCATACCACCTCTTTAATTAATATCCAAGAAATCTGATCAAGAGAGAAGTATTATCTAATAACGATGAAGTGTTCTGAATTTTCAAGGCAATCAAATACCACCCATATAGCAGTAATCCCTTTAGAGGTTTTGGGTAGTCCAATGAAAAAATACATAGTGATATTCTCCCATTTCAATTCTGGTGTGGGTAATGGATGCAACATCTATTTAAATTTTTTTCTTTCAACCTTAACTTGTTGGCATACCAAGTGCTGAAATACAAACTCTAAAATATCTCTCTTCATTCCATACCACCATAAGTATTCCTTCAAATATCTATACATCTTTGTACTTCTAGGATGGATAGATAATGAATAACTATGATCTTATTCTAACAAATCCTTCTTCAAATCCGTTATGCATGGAACACATACACGGTTATTGAACCTTATCATTGCATCCTGATCAAGGATAAAATCAGGAACATTTATAAGCTTCTTTTATAGCTCTACATCTTCCTTGTGTGTATCTTTAATCTTCACATGGATATATGGTTGAACATTCATTTGATCAAGACAATATTTTTACTATTCCTTCAATATTTCTTAATCGATTCTTTGAAAATCAAGAAATGTTGGTTCTGTTGTGGTTCTAATAATGGATATGATAGCATGATCCTTTCGAATCAAAGAATTATCCAACTTTTTCACTTTCCTAGGGTGGTAATGTATTGAGCAATTATAATCCTTTTCCAGCTCTAACCATATTCTCTGGTGCATGTTCAAATATTTCTATGTGAATATATATTTGAGACATTTATGATCAGTATATATATCAAAATTTTCTTTATAAATATAATTCCTACATATCTTTAATGAAAAAATTACAAATTATAACTCCAAATCATGAGTAGGGTAATTTTTATCATGAATCATTAACTACCATGAGGCATAGGCCATAACCATGTTGTTTTTCATAAGTAAACATCCCAAACCTTTCTTGGATACATCACTATAGATTAAAAACCCTTGTCCACTATAGAGTAATGTAATCACAGGTGCACTGACTAACCTACTCTTCAGTTCCCTAAAAGTTTCCTCACATTAATTTTTCCAGAGGAACTTGGCACCCTTCCATGTTAACCAAGTCATAGGATTAGATAGTTGTGAAATATTCTCTTCAAACCATTGATAATATCCAGACAAACAAAAAAAACTATGGATCCTGAGCACCGTGGTTGGTCTAGGCCAACATTCAATAGCCTCTTTCTTTGATGGATACATTGAAATACACTATCTTTAGATTTTATGAACCAAAAAATGAAACCTTTTTAGAAAAAAATCTTTTTTTTTAATTTTGTATATATTTCATGCTTCCTTAGGGTGTTTATTAAAATTCTCTTGTGATCTTCATGATCTTCCTTTATCTTTGAATAGAAAAGAATATAATTTATAAATACTACCAAAAACTATTTGAGGTGATCTCTAAAGACTCTATTAATCAAATCCATGAAGATAGTAGGGGCATTAGTAAGACAAAAAAGCATGACTATATATTCAGAGTGTCTATACCTTGTATCAAATGACGTCTTGGGTATATTCTCTTTATTGAACCTCAATTGATGATATCAGGAACAAAGGTTATTATAGAGAATCGTTCTTTATATACATTGATATTACTTTATAATTTAATTAAATACATTGAAACATATAACAAAACCATGACAGGACCATATATGTATACTGTCTTTAGAAATTGGGAAACATGAACAACTGGTTCATAAAACATCTACATTGTCTCATGTTTATTTATTCATAACTAGACTTCTTTTTGGAATATCTTACTTAATACGCTTCTTCTTGACCTGGGGGAATGAAACATATGAAAGGGTGAGCTCAAATGATTTGTAAGGGTAAACAAAGGAAATATCAATCATTTCATATTTATAAGAACATAACATTTTAAAATCTTATCCTTCATTTAAAAGATCAAAATATCATGTCATGGGATAAATCATATAAGTGAAATGTAATCCAAATATCCATAACATAGGACATGATTTTTTTTGGAAATCACACATAAGGATAGAAAATCATTTCATATTTGTTAAGGCTCATTTCCAATACCATCATAGTTGACAAATTCTATTACTGAACCGAGTTCACTCATCGTTGCAACCCTATATTACTGAACCAGATTTACTATTCATTCCAGCCATGTCTATCTCATGAGATATAAATCTTTACCCAATGCATTGGAGGGAGATATAGGTTCCACCCATCTCATAATGAAACCATTATTACATGTTCCAAAAAACATAAAAACATTCACTATAGCATAACCCATGAAATAAAATGAGTTTCTTAAACATCATTCCACCATAACAAAATCCACATGAAATATCATTCCATAATTAACACAATATATTCATATTAATAATAGGGATATAAAAATTACCCTATTTAAATATCATCATCTTATATGAAAAATAATTTTGATAAAACACTTGAAATTAATTCTTGAGGAAAATATCCTTTCTTCTTCGAAAACATTTTCTTTTCTCAAAATTCCATGCAATTTTAAAAGATAAAAATTTAGTGGAAAATAATATTGAAATCGTGTAGATAAAGATTCATGGAAATAATGCATCATGAAATTGTAAAAATCCATTCATTCTATACAAGTTAAAAAAACATTCTCCTCGTACTTTTATCGAAAAATTCAAAAAGTACCTCAAATCGAATAACAGCAAAAGATTCGTTTCATAACATTTAATTTTTTTTACCAAAGGGTAAAATTAAATTAATTTTTTTAGAAGAATAGAAATAATATTATATAATTATAAAACATGGATGTGGATGATACATATACCCAAAAAAATACTTACATATAAAAAATCTCGGATAAAAATGAGATTGTAAAATTATCCCTTACCTTAGGTATGATATGCTTCGTATGTATATTAACCTCCAGTATAATGATTTAAATAATGTTACTAATTTATTCCAAAGTCATAATAATTTTTATGATAACATTTATGATTATATTTTCATCCATTTGTTAGTAACATTTCATTGTTACTCGTTATTTTGGTATTAACTGGTTTATGTTCTTATATATGTTTTTTTAGATAAGTATTTTTTCCTATTTTTAGGTTATATTTATATAATTTACAACATGGTACTAGTATAATATATATCATATTTATTCATTCAATTCAATTATATAATCACAGTTTAATGAATATTATGTATAACGAATCACATCGCACCGTGGAGACGGTAAACTGTACGTACGAACGAGCGACAATATCATTCTAATAATTGTTGAATGGTATTGAATTGGACGGTTTATAGTATCTCAGAATTAGTATAATGATATATTAATCATATATGGTTATTATTCCCACCATTATACCTATCCAAGTATGGTGATGGTGAAAAACAGATTACACCACGACGTGGAGATGGTAAGCCGTACGTACGCACTCGCGGTGATTTCATCTTTTGTAAGATGGATAAAAGGTGAAACAAGGTTTTTTCATATTTATAATAATATATCGGTATATTATTGATACTTATGTTATTAATTTATAATGAAACAAATAAAAGAGATTAAGTAGAAGAAGAAATAAATTTTAAAGAATCCGTATAAGAGATTACCTCTTCGTCGACGTGGCTCCTTTAAATTTACTCTTAGGGCACTAGAGTTGGTATTTTGAGATGAAAAGCACCTCTATAATGTAACTTGGGAATTTGATAAGATAAATGAATAGGGTATGGCTGAGCTTGAAGGCTAAAAATGGAGTGAAAGGGGAGAGGTAGGAGATTCCCTTTTATAAGAGAGGAGAGAGGCACTTTAGGAAACTCTCAAAATATTATTATAAATTCAATTTCAAATAAAAATGGTGAAAAAAGTATTTAATTCAAAGATAATATGATGTTGGTTCGAATACCCTTCATAAAATAATGTTCATAAAAGTATATAATATTTTTTTATCCTTATCTTTTTGGTTTAACCCTTATTTTACCCTTTTTAATCTTAAAGTGATGTCATGTTATTTACACATAGTGGGTTAATTTAATTACCATATCATATCAAACGACCCAAAAAAATTATTTATGACATATTGGAACATATATTGACTATTTTTCTAAATATTATATTTTTTGGAATTTAAAATCATTTAATAAACTATTTTATTTTTTAAGTTATGAATTGTGTCAATTTTAGACACTATTCATAATTGACTTTTTTGTAAAATTCATAACACCCTGATTTTTTAGAAAAAATGGAATTAACTAAAATATAATATGTCAATATAATATAAAAAATTAGTGGATGACATAAAAATAACTAAATTACATTTTTTTAATATTTATAAATTCATTTATTTGAATCTTTCATTAATGAGGTAATCACTACATCATAATTGTGTCATAAATAAATATATTTATTTAATGTCTCAAAATTATATATAAAATACCATGATGTATGATATATTTTTCTATTTCTAATGACTATTTATATACAAAGATATCTATTTTATAACCCTATATTAAAATCGATTTAGTAAAAGATATGTGTTTAGGTATAATTATCTTTACTTTTAAATTAATTCTGATAAAATGTCATTTTCACATCCAAGAGAATACATGGGGTCCCAAAATCAACCCAAGTATTCCCATGGTTGGAAATATATCTTCCAATAGTATTAGTACACCTTTTAGGGTAGTTTTTTATTATTAAATTATCATTCTTTACCCTTCTTTACCAGATTTATCCATTAACCATAGTAAATAAAATTACTGAAGTTACTATTCATAATGTCTAAAAATAAGAAGGGCCTATTCACAAAATTTGGACTTTATGATTTCAAATATTGAATCCATTTTTCAAAATTCAAAATACAAAATTTTCAGTAATTAATTTAAAATTAATCTTGTTGTTGATATGAGAAAACGAGTTTTAAAAGTTAAAACATTGCAAAAGATTGAAATGTTTTTACCTATGAATTCAATGTACAATTAATGATAATGGAATAAATTGTATAAAATAGTAAAAATATATTCTATTTCTACTTTTAAACCATTCAATAGTATAATTTAACTATATAAATTATCTTGATGAAAAAACTTGTTTTTAATTAAATTTTAGCGTATTTTTACTATTATTCAAAACATGAAAGTTGCTAGAAATTTATCCAAAGTAAATTTTTATATCCTCCTTCTAAATAACATTTTTATGTTATTAATGTGTTAAAATATTAATTTAAAATGGGTTCTCCATTCGAAGGTGTAAAATTAACCATTAAAAAATATTTTCTTATACATAAAATAAGGTTTTTTTCATACCCTATGACTAAAATATTAATTGGATGAATATAAAAAATATTTTATTAAGTATATACCACATATATCTCATTGATTTAATTACCGAAAGTAATTCACTCTAAAATAAAAATATCTAATTGATTTATACTTTTTATAAGTAATTTATAACCAATGAATTCATAATGAATTTTCATAAGTTAGTTATAATTATTCTCGCTAACCTAACAGCTAGGTTATAATGGTAATTTTATAATAAGGGAATCTCACGATTCATTTAAACTTACAATTTAATGAAAATAAATCTACTTAAGAATAAAAATTATTTAAATAAAGTATTTCCTAAAAACATCGTAGAGTTACATTTTACCCCCTTAAACTAAATTTAACCCTCGAAATTTGTCACATGAAAACAAATAGATGAGGATAACTCTGCCTCATCATATCCTCAAGTTCCCATGTAGCTTATTCAAATTAGTGGTTCCTCCATACAACTTTAACCAAGCAATTGGTCTTGTTTTATAGAACTTTTTCGTTACGATCTAGAATATCTTTCAGTTGTTCTTCATAAGAAAGATCTTGCTACAGAGGTATGACTTTTGAGATTAGTACATGTGAAGGGTTGAAAATGTACTTTCTTAGGAGAGATACATGGAACACATCATGGACATGAGAGAGATTTAGTGGAAGTGCCAATCGGTAAGCTACCTTCCCAACACGATCAAGTATTTCAAAAGGACCGATATACCTAGGGCCCAACTTGACCTTCTCTCCAAATCTCATTAGTCTCTTCTAGGGAGATATTCATAAGAATTCCTTATCGACCACTTCAAACTCTAGGTATTTTCTTCGGTTATCAGCATAACATTTTTTCGAATCTGAGCTGCTCTTATGTGTTTCTGAATAGATATGACCTTCTCTTCCATTTCATCAACAAGATCATTCCCTAATAGATTTAATTCCCCAACTTCATCACATCAAGTTGAAGTTCAACAATTATTTCCATAGAGGGATTCATAAGGATCCATCTGAATACTGGAGTGAAAGAAATTATTGTAAGAAAATTCCACCAATGGTATGTGTTGATCCCAACCACCATTGAAATGCATAGAGAAAGTTCTTAACATGTATTCGAGAGTTTGAAAAATCCTCTCAGACTGACTGTCTGTCTGACGATGATAAAGAGTGCTAAAACATAACTCTGTACCCAGAGAATTCTGAATAATTCGCTATAAATTTGAGGTAAACCTCATATTCTGATCAGATATAATGTAAAGTGGTACTCCATGCAATATTACCACTTCCTTTACATATATCCTAGTAATTTGATGAAGAGAAAAAATCTATCTAATAGAAATGAAGAATGTCAACTTTGTAAGATAATCAACTATAACCCAGATAGCATTATTGCCTTTGGGTGTTTTGGGAAGTCTGATGAGAGAGTCTATAGTGATGTTTTCTCATTTACATTCTAGTATGGGTAATGGTTGTAACATCCCCTTATAATTCTACCCCTTATCCTTAACTTACTAAGAAACCAAGCATCAAGAGACATATTCAGTGACATCTCTTTTCATTCCATCCCACCAAGAGTACTCTTTCAGGTCCCTATACATCTTTGTGCTACCAGGGTGAATATAGAATGACGAAATACGAGACTCATCCAATACCTCCTTTAATTCTGGCATGGGAGGAATACATATCTGGTTCCTGAACCTTATTATTTTGTCACAATCAAGGTTGAATTCAGGAACATTTCTCACCTTCTTTTGTAACTCTACATATTCCTTATCTGCCTCTTTAATATTCAATTGAATAGATGTCTGAACATTCATTTGAGAAAGATAATATTTCTCCCCTTCCATTATAATTTGAATATCCATCCTTTTTTAATCCATAAATATTAGATATTTCATCATCCTTATCATGGATAAGCTAGCATTGTCTTGTAGACTTAATGCATCTTCCACCTTGTTTTCTTTCCTATGGTGGTAATTTATTTAGAATTCATAATCTTTAATCAACTCCAACCATATTCTTCGGTGCATATTAAGCTCTTTTTTTTTTGAAAATATTCATTAAAATTTTATGATCAGTATAAATATTACACCTTTCACCATAAAGATAATTCCTCCATATTTTTAATGGAAATATTACCACAGCTAACTATAAATCGTGAGTTGGGTAATTTTTCTCATGGATTTTCAACTATCATGAGGCATAAGCTATCGCCATATCATTTTTAACGAGAACACACCCCAACCCCTTCTTGGATGCATCACCGTAGATCACAAACATTTCCCCACTACAAGGGATTGTGAGAACTGGTGCACTAACTAACCTTCTCTTTAGCTCTTTGAAATTCTCTTCACATTCCTCCATCCAAACGAACTTAACTCCTTTCTGAGTCAACTTTGTGAGTGGATTAGATAATCATGAAAAATATTTCGCAAAAAATTGATAATATCTATCGAAAATAAGAAAACTTTAGATCTCAGTTACCGTTTTTGGACTCAATCATTTTTCAATTACATTTTTTTGCTGTATCCACAGATATCCCCTCTCTTGAGATTATGTAACCCAAAAATATAACATTTTGAATCCAAAATTCACACTTGGTAAATTTGGAAAAAAGATTCTCCTTTATTAGGGTCTTTAATACAATTCTCAAATTATTTTCTTGTTCTTCCTTGCTCTTAGAATATATAAGAATATCGTCTATAAAGACTACCAAAAACTGATCAAGATAGTCTCTAAAGACTCTATTCATCAGATCTACGAAGATAACATGGCCATTAGTAAGACCAAAAGGAATCACTATAAATTCATAGTGTCTATAACTTTTACGGAATGTCATCTTTGGTATACCCACCTTTTTGACCCTTAATTGATGATATCCTGAATGAAGATAAATATTGGAAAAGTATTGAGCTCTGTGTAGTTGGTTAAATAAGTCAACAATGCATGAGAGAGGATATTTTTTCTTCATAGTGATCTTGTTAAGTTATTCATAATCATTGCAGAGGCTCATTGATCCATCTTTTTTCTTAACAAACAACACAAGTGCTCCCCAAGGTGACACACCAGGGTGTATGAATCCCTTATCATGATTCTCTTGAAGTTTCTTCTTCAATTCATGCAACTCAATTGGGGCCATTCTATAATGTGTCTTTGAAATAGGAATGTCACCTTGTATGAGTTCTATTGAAAACTCAACTTCATGATTTGGTGGAAGACCTGAAAATTCCTCCAGAAAGACATTGTCAAACTCCCATACAATGGGAATATTCTTAATCATGAGTTTATTACCAACCATTTGAGATAAATAACCTTCATTTATTGGAATCAAGTCCCATAAGATTGATGAAATTTCTACTGGAAGTTTATATTCATTCTTACATCGATAGATGGTCTTATATTGATCTGGAATATGAAATGCGACTTTACTTATTTAGAAATTGATATGATATCCATATAAAGAAATCCAATCCATCCTAAGAATCAAATCAAATTATACTATAGGAAGGATCACAAGATTTGTATGAATCACTTTCCGATAAACTTCAATTGGAGAAGGATTATAAATGTTTGATGGCACCATTGTTTCATTAGGAGTTATCACAGCTAACTCAACATCTAATTATTGAGGTAATATAGAAATACCCTTAGAAAATTCTTTATAAATAAAAGAGTGGGTGTATCCAAAATAAAATAAAACATTTTCTACTTTAGAGTGGATGGTTTGTGTACCTTTCACCACTTCATTATCATACTCCACGTCACTGATAGTAATTACATGTGACTATATTTTTTCTTTGTCTTTAAGAGTTTTTTGACATCTATCATCACCAATAACTCTTGGATTAGGGAATTGATTGGCATAATGCCCCATTTCTTTGAACTTGTAACATTGAAGTGCAGGAGGTAAATTTTGTGTAGCCTTTTCTTTGTTTGCATCATTATACATCTTTTTCCCATCACTTCAGCATTCAATTTCATGATGACCTTCTTTTCCACACTTAAAAAATTTACTTGTACCTTTAATACAATTACCCCCATACTTCTTTCCACACTTTGAGAATAAGGGAAAACTCATATTCTTTTTCAGTGTGGTCTTTAGATTTTCCTTTGAATTCCATTTCCCACTTCTTATCAAACCCATATGACTAATGGGTTACTCCAATCACCATCGCAACCTTGAGAGCACATCGAACAATTTCCTCATAGATATTGAAGTCCATCATGGATAATTCCCTTTAGATACTTGGGTTTAAGACACTAAAGAATTTATCTATCTTACTCTCAGGTTGGATAATAATACTAGAAGCGTACCTTGAAAGTTTTGTAAAATTTTCATCATAGGTACCAACAGATTCATCATCCTTTTGCTTAAGTTAAAGGAACTCATTCTCTATATTTGTTTGAATAATACGAGGAAAGTAATTATTGAAAAACAAATTCTTGAACTCATCCCATTACATGGACTCAATTTCATCTCTTTTCCTCGTATTCTTAATAATATTACACCATTGATCAGCTTCACCTTCTAAAAAATATACTACTAGGATGAATTTATCATGATTAGAACATTGTTGAATGGAAAATATCTTTTTAGTGGTACTGATCCATTGTTCATCCACTAATGGATCAGAAGACCTACTGAATGAAGGTGGGCGTTGCCTCATGAATGATTAAATAGAATGTTTCCCACTCCTTTGTTCGTATGGAAGTCCAGCGCGATTCCTAGCTTGAGAATGTTGTGTGATCATGGGTAAAAGATTATTCATTCTATCTCCCATAACATTTGGTTTCTTAGGGGTAAAATCATTTCATTTCATGTCACATTCATCATTAACGTGGTTACTTCAGGTTCCATCCATTGAATAAAACCAAGATGCATAATGTGAGAAATACAAATCGTAACAAGAAAACCACATAGTCAAGAATAAAATTTCAATTTTGGACACTTTAGTTTTTTATCCTAGGTTATTCTTGGTCATTTCTAAAACACTAGGATTGTATCCTATACTTAGACATATTCTTAAGGCATTATCATCCTAGTTTACAAAGGTTAACTATAAGTTTCATCTGATACCAAATACAGAAAACTGTTATTTACATAAATTTATATTACTTTAGAATTGATGTAAATTCATTACAACATATAACAAAAACATGATAGGACCATATAGGTATAGTTTCTTTAGAAACTAGGAAGCATAAACAACTGGTTCATAAAACATCTACATTGTCTCCTATTTATTTCTTCATAACTTGAATCCTTTTTAGAATATCTTACTTAGTAACCTTCTTCCTAACCTAGGGAAAAGAAACCTATGAAATTGTGAGCTCAAATTCTCAGTAAGGGTGAAAATGGAAATGTCAATCATATCATATTCATAAAAACATAACATTTTAAAATCTTATCCTTCATATAAAAGATCATAATATCATGTCATGGGATAAATCATAGAAGTGAAACGTAATACCAATTCTCATAACATAAGACATGAAATTTTGTGGCATACACACATAACCATAGAAAATCATTTCATATTAGTCAAGGCTCATTACCAAGACCATCATAGCAGACAAAGTCCATTACTGAACCATGTTCACTCCTCATTCCAGCCCTATATTACTGAACTAGATTTACTTGTCATTCCAGTCATGTCTATATCATGAGATATAAATCTTTAACTAATGCATTGGAGAGAGATATAGGTCCCATACATCTCATAATGAAACTATTCTTACGTGTTCCATAAAAACATAAAAACATTCACTGTAACATAACCTATGAAATAAAATGGGTTTCTTAAACATCATTCTATCATAACATAATCCATATAAAATATCATTTCATAATTAAAAAAATAAAATTATATTAATAATACTTATATAAACATAAACCTATTTAAATATCATTATCTTATATGTAAAATAATTTTGATAAAAATGTTGAAATTAATTATTGAGGAAAATATCCTGTCTTCTCCAAAAACATTTTCTTTTCTAAAAATTCCATGAAATTTTAAAAGATAAAAATTTAGTTTAAAATAATATTAAAATTGTGTAGAGGAAGTTTCATGGAAATAACACAGCATGAAACTGTAAAAATCCATTCATTCCATATAAGTTAAAAAAACATTCTCCTCGTACTTTTTCCGGAAAAGCGAAAAAGTACCTCAAATAGAATAACAACAAAAGATCCCTTTCATACCATTTAATTTTTTATACCAAAGGGTAAAATTAAGTTTAAAAAATTGTATAATAATATAAATAATATTACATAATTATAAAACATGGATTTGGATGATAAATATATCCTAAAAAAATACATATGTATAAACAATATCTGGTAAAAATGAAATTGTAAAATTATCCCTTACCTTAGGTCCGATATGCTTCGTATGTATCATAACCTTCTGTATAATTATTTAACTAATTTTAATGATTTATTATAGAATCATAATCATTTTTATTATAACATTTATGATTATATTCTTATCCGTTTGTTATTAACATTTCATTGTAACTCGTTATTCGGGTATTAACTGGTTTATGTTCTTATGTATGTTTTTTCAGATAAGTTCTTATTTATTTTTTTAGGTTATAATTATATCATTTAAAACTGGTATTAGTATAATATATATCATAATTATTCATTCAATTCATTTAAATAATCACGGTTTAATGAATATTATGTAAAACGAATCACATCACACTGTGGAGACGGTAAGCCGTACATACGCACGAGCGATGATATCATTCCCCTAATTGTTGAATGGTATTGAATTGGATGGTTGATAGTATCTCAAAATTAGTATCATGTTATATTAATCATATATAGTTATTATTTCCAATATTATACCTGTCTAAGTGAAGTGATGGTGAAAAACATATTACACCACGACGTGGTGACGGTAAGTCGTATGTATGCATGCGCGGAGATTTCATTTTTCGTTTGATGGATAAAAGGTGAAATAGGGTAGTTTCATATTTATAATAACATATTAGTATATTAGTGATAATTATTTTATTACTGTATAATTAAAAAACTAAATAATAGGAAGTATAAGAAAAAATAAATTTGAAAGAATCGGTAGAAGAGATTACCTCTTCCTCGATTTTCCTCCTTTAAATTTCCACTTAGGGAACTAGAGTTAGTCTTTTGAGAAGACCAACAGTTCTATAATGTAAAAACAGATGTTTAGAGGAGAAATAGACAGGTTTTGGCTAAGATTGAAGTCTCAAAATAGAGTGAAGAGGAGAGGGAGGAGGTTCCCTTTTATAAGAGAGGAGAGGGGCACTTTAGGGAACTCTCAAAATATTATTATAAATTCAATTTTGACAAAAAAATTGTCCAAAAATTGATTAATTCAAAGATAATATGATGTTTGTTTTAATTCCAATCATCCCATAATTTTTATACAAGTTTAGAATATTTTTTATCCTTATATTTTTTGTTTAACCCTTATTTTAACCTTTTTAATCTTACTGTGATATCATGTTATTTACACATTGTGGGTTAATGTAATAATCATATCATGTGAAATGACCCAAAAAAGTTATTTATCTCATATTTGTACTAATATTAAATATTTTTCCAAATATTATATTTTTAGAATTTAATATAATTTAATAAACTATTTTATGTGTTAAGTTATGAATTGTGTCCATTTTAGACACTATTGATAATTGACGTTTAAAAAAAATTCATAACCTGATTCCTATGAAAATAAGGAATTAAATCAAATATAATTTGTCAATATGATCCATAAAATTAGTGGATGAAATTAAAATAACCAAATTACATTTGTTTTAATATTTATAAATTGATTTATTTGAATCTTTCATTAATGAGGTAATCACTACATCATAATTATGTTATAAATAAATATATTTATCTAATTTCTAAAAATTATAAAAAAACTACATGATTTATTAAATATTTCTAAATTTTGATGAATATTTATATACAGAGATATCAGTTATATAACCTGATTCACGCTCAAATTTACCCAAGAGAGTAAGGTAGAACGGTCCTTGTAGTTTTGCTTGGGTTGTCGAATCCTCAGAGACCTAAGAAGAAACCTATAGACACGTAAATTATATAGGGTGTTTTTGTCTATGAAGTGGAAAACTTGAGTTGATTTTATATGGGTTTAGGTGAACTCTAAGACATTGAAGTTAATTAAATTTTAAAGTATGAGTTGATCCAAGGTTATCACTTAGGGTGGATTGGATGCATTCCCTTTTCAACTATTTTAATTTCCTATATTTGAGATGAGTTCATTTAAGAAGATCAAACAAAATAATCACTAACTGGTTTAATGAATACACACCCTAATACTAATCACATATACACTTTATGGATCAAAGCTTTGAGCACTCCAAGGTAAAGGTTTGTATTATCATTTGAAGTGTATGACCTTAAAATTCAATAAGGATGAAGAAGTTAAAAAATCATCAAATAAAAATCTCATTTTAAAGAAGTGATTAGGGATTAAGGTAGTGATAAATAACATCCAATCCATCCCCTTTATACTACCTTGTATCAACCCATAAGTTGGTTATCCCTACATTGATTCTATGGTTTCAATGGAAGTGGGAAGTAGACTCATAAGGGATGAATTGGAGAAGTAAAAAAACAATGAAATAACAATCACTCCACCGTTGTGTGATAATATCACAAGGTTTGGTATGAACAAGTTAAAACATTGAGGCAATGGTATAAAATTTATAAGAATAAGAATAGTAAAAGATAAGATGAATAACTTTTATAAAGAAGCTAAGGTAATTCAAGGAACTTACAATTGAGAGAAAGCGATTACAACATCAAATTGGCAGCATAACATTAAGATGAAAACAAAGCTCAAAGATGATAAAATAATCCTACAAAACTACCATAAATAGGCATTTTGGGATCCTTGGGTAGATCCTCCAATGGTATAAAGCATCAAACTTGATTATGGTAGGCCTAGGGTGGTGGAAATCTTGTGGAACGTGGACTTTTCCACTCTCGACCCGAGGTGGTAGACAGTTTGCAACCACCGAACATATGGGCTTGTAAGTCCTTCCAGATGATAGAATTAGAGTAGGACATAGAATAATAAAATAGAGCCTCAGATGTATCCTAACCTCCTGTAAACTTTTGGGCCCATTAGGAGTTGTTCATTTGGAGATATGATTATATTGATAGGGTTTTTTTTCTGGGCCATTGAATCTGGCCCAGAATTTTATCTCCACATTGGGTCTTCTTAATGACCACCATGGAGGAAGAATTAGCACTGGATCATAAATATTTATTTGTTCCTATAAATTAATTATATCATCCCATGAAATGTGGGTGTCATTGGGCCTGTATTGTGGGCCCCACATTCTCATCAGTGGGCTGGTGTCCAATCTGACTTCTCCAGAATTGTTTGCATGAAATCCCATTTTGGTAGTATTACAATGTGAATTTTACAACACTCAACAAGTATTAATTGTTCCCAATATAATTATAAACCTGAAAAATTAAATATTAAAATAAAATCAAGATCAATGGGTACTTTAAATGATGTTAAAAAATGTACCACATAATAGTGCATTTTAAGAAGGAATTACAATCATAATGTGAAATGATGTTCAAAGTGTAAAATGAACTAAAAATGGTGTTTATGAATAATAAAGAACATGAATATTATATATATTAACAATTAATATATGCCTCATTTAGTGGCTAATCACACCCCCCCAACTTGAGTTTTCCTAGTCACATGAAAAATATATCTCAACAATATGAAATTCGAATTCCCTTTTCCAAAAACATTTTTATACACAATGATCACCAAAAACCATTATACCAAACAATCATGAAACCCATCGAAATATTTTAATACAATAAAGTTTCATAAGTATATCCCAATCAAATTCCCATTCCTTTGTTCAAATTTATCGCCATATATCATCCTATATCAATTAAGAGTGATGATGTGTTGTGCATCACGTTAGACATGGGGGTTCATCTTTATTCTAGAGGGAAATGATAGAAGCACTAGGTGGAATCACATTTCAATATTAATATGAGTACTAAATTTTTTTATTGTATATTCTTTATTTTATTTTTGTTTTGTTTTTTTTTTTGAAATTTTTCCATGGTAATTGAAATTGCACTCAAAAGAGTCAACCCCTGTAGCGAGACTTTGTCGATGACTCCCAGGCTCAATGACCTTAGGGAACCAAGTGAATCCCACATAATCGGGCATCATCTCAAGTTAACTTAATCAAAAACAAAATCAAATTACCCAAAATAGAGATAAAATTACTAACTATGGGCCAAACAACTGTGAAGTCACGATCCCCAAGTGCCGAAAGCCACGCATTAGGTCATTTCAATGCTCTACGTGCAAATTTATTGTTTTTTTTTATTTTTTTAGTGTACTCATATTAAAAATAAATGATCACCAAACCTATGCTATTTATTTGGGGGACCCCATAAACTCAAACTAATATCCCACTATCCAAAGGATGTGCATTGTGATCTTTTTTTATTTAGATGAAAATATAAACAATGAAATATCACATTGGATAGTCACACTTTCCAAAATCTATGCTCATGAAATTATACAAGGATTAAAATCATAATCAGGGAATTCTAAATTATTTGATATTCAGTTTGAAAGTGTGAAATGTGTATTACCATGTTCAAAGTTAAAGAAATTTTTCCTTCCATTTACATAATTTTTTTTTCAAATCATTCATTTTTTTGACACAATAGAATTTTTTATTTTATCTCCCCCCCAAACTAAAATAAAATTTTCTCCAGTGTTTGAAGAAATGAAAATTTAGAAGGATTAGAGGAAGATAAGGGAAGTTCAAAAGGGAAATTGAAATATGAGGATCGTGGAATGAAGTCACTTGGTGGTTGAATTTGAAGTTGTTGCTACTCCAATTTAGTCCCTTGATCACGATGTCACTCTGATAATTCCCTAGTGGAAATAAAAAAACAAAAAAAACCAAAAAAAACTATATATATATATATTTATATAATAAATAAAGTAAAATATAAGTATATATTTATAAATTATAGAATAAGGAAGCACAAAAATACCGTAGGTCAGTGGCAAGCGCGCGCCCCTGTCTTCCTTCGGTCCCGGGTTTGAATCCCCATGGCTTCGCCAGTTGTGACGAGGTTTGACCCAGGACCCACGACGTATCCCTTTTTATTATTATTATTATTGTTATATTTTTATTTATTTAGTTTTTTCATTTTTAATTTAACCTACAAACACATAAAATAAACTGATGATACTTTGTCTTCTTTTTAAATTTATGGGTAAGGTATTACTCAAGGATCACACCACGTGACACAGATGAATATGGTGATCCCCTTTCGTAACCATCCATAATCATAATAGAAGAACAAGTCAAAAATATTTTTTTTAAATATCAAAATGATTCATTAATCCTATTTTAAAAAAATGATCCTCAAAGATGAAAATCACGGGTTGCCTCCCGTGCAGCGCTTTGGTTTAATGTCACAAGCTCGACATAAACCTTTAATTATTTAAGTATTTTCCTCATCTAAGGTTTGTTCACTCAAGTTTTCATTAACTTCATTTTTTTGAATGGTTCAATGAATGGTTTGAGTCTATGATCATTGACTTTAAAGGATTAACCATTGGTGGGATCTTGAATTTCTACAGCCCCATGGGCGTACACCTTATGCACTATGTATGGATCTTCCCATCTAGACCTCAAATTTTTCGAGTGTAAATGAAGTTTATAACTATACAAAAGAATAGGTTTACCCGGTACAATGTGTTTGGTTTCAAGATTTCGAGATTGGCAGGCTTGTACTATAGCTTTATTGATCCTTGAATTTTCATAAGCCTCCATCCTAGGTTCCTCATGTTCATTGAGATCTAATTTATTTTTTGTTTTGGCCACTGAGAGTTCATAATTCATTTTCTTAATTTCCCAAAAATCCTTATGTTCAATCTCCACTGGAAAATGTCATGATTTACCATAAACCAACCTATATGGGGACATTCCTAAAATGGTTTTATATGTGGTTAGATAAGCCCAAAGGGCATCTAAGAGTTTGATCGACCAATCTTTCCTAGATGGAATAATGGTTTTCTCAAGAATTTGTTCGATTTCTCAATCGACTAACTCATCTAGACCATAGGTCTATGGGTGGTAAGAAGTGGAAACTTTGTGAGAAATTCCATACTTTTCCATCAGTGATGAGAATGGATGATTGAAAAAATGAGTTCCACAATCTCTACTGATAGCCCTAAAAATTCCAAATCTAGAGAATATGTTTTCTTTTAGGGATCTAATCACATTTTAATGATCATTGGATTTTGTGGGAATGGCCTCAACCCATTTTGAGAAATAATCAATAGCTAATATAATGTAAAGATATCTCCTAGAGTTTGGGAACGGGCCCATGAAATCAATCCCCCAACAGTCAAAGATTTCAACCACTAAGATGGGAGTGAGTGGCATTTGGTTCCTTTTTGTGATGGACCCTACTTGTTGACACCTAGGACAACTTTGAAAAAATGTGTAGGAGTCCCTTGAGAGGGTGGGCCAGAAGAGACAACACTAAAGAATCTTAGCATATGTTTTCTTAGAGGAAAAGTGACCTCCACATGCCTCACTATGACATAATTTAAGGATGGACTCTTTTTCAGATTCTGGGACACACCTCCTAATGACTTGGTCATGGCAGAACTTATAGAGGTATGGATCATCAAACACATAGTGTCTAACATCAGAAAGAAATTTCCTTCAAGCTTGTGTCTCTAAGAATTTTGGAATGACTCATGTAACTAAGAAATTGGCTAAGTCTGCATACCAAGGGTAGTCACTCACAGAGTATAGGTGTTCATCAGGAAATGAATCAAACACAGAAAGGTGATTTGATTTGTATCTGAATTCCATCCTAGAGAGGTGATCAACTATAAAATTTTCAACACCCTTTTTATCCTTGATTTTGAGGTCAAATTATTGTAATAGAATTACCCACCTAATCATTCTAGCCTTAGCATCTTGTTTTTGGAAGAGGTATTTTAGTGCAGAATGGTCAATGAACACAGTGATGGGGGATCCAAAGAGGTAGGACCTAAACTTCTATAGGGAAAACATAATAGAATGTAACTCATTTTTAGTGGTGGTGTAGTTTATTTGAGCATCATTTAAGGATTTTCTTGCATAAGGAATGACATAATAAGTTTTATCACAACGTTTTCCTGACACAGCTCCTACAAAAAAGTAACTGGCATCACACATAAGTTCAAAAGGAAGGTTCCAATTTAGAGATTTCATAATGGGAGGAGAGGTGAGATAGGATTTGAGGGTTGAGAATGAACCTTCACAACTTTCTATCCAAAAAAATGGAGCATCCTTTACTAAGAGAGAACAAAGGGGATGAGAGATTGAACTAAAGTCCTTGATGAATCTTCTATAGAAACCAACGTGTCCTAAGAATGACCTCACTTCCTTGACATTTTTGGGTGATGGAAGGTGACGAATGATGTCAACCTTGGATTTATCAACTTAAATCCCCCTACCTTAGACCAAATAGCCTAGAACTAGTCCCTCTTTAACCATCAAATGTCATTTTTCCCAGTTTAGGACCAAATTATTTTCTTCAAATCATGACAAGACTCTATCCACATTCCTCAGATATCCCTCAAATGTATCCCCAAACACAGACAAGTCATCTTTAAAGACCTCAATAAAATCCTCTACCATGTCTAAGAATATTCCCATCATACACCACTGGAAGGTCCCAGGGGCATCTCTTAACCCGAAGGGCATGCATTTGAAAGCAAAGGTGCCAAATGGATATGTGAATGTAGTCTTCCCTTGATCCTCTAGGCAGACCTCAATTTTATTATACCCCAAGTATCCATCTAAGAAATATTAGAAGGCATGACCTTCCAATCTCTCAAGGACTTGGTCAATGAATGATAAGGGGAAATGTTCCTTCTTGGTGAATGAGTTTAGCTTCCTATTGTCAATGTAGACCCTAAATCCACTACTCACCCTAGTGGGAATAATCTATTCATCCTTATTAGTTATCAGTGTGATTCCTGTCTTCTTGGGAACCACTTGGATTGGGCTAACCCACTCACTCTCAGCTATGGGATATATGATACCAGGTTTTAACAATTTTAGAAGTTACTTCCTCACTACCTCCATGAGATTTGGATTGATTCTCCATTGATGTTGACAACATGGATTTGAATCAGATTCCAGAATAATCCTATGAGTCTCGATAAGTGGGATAATCCTAGGAATATCAGATAGCGTCCAACCAAAGACTTTCTTATGTTTCCTAATGACATCTAGAAGCATCCTTTCATGATTGGGATCAAGAGAAGAAGAAATTACAATAGGATGTGTTTGATTGTCCCCTAGGAAGGCATACTTGAGTGCAGTAGGAAGTTCCTTCAATTCAAGATCAGGTTGGTTTAGAATTTTAGTAGAATATTGGGACATTGAATCAAGATCAATTTTGTTTCCTAGAGTTTTAGATAGGATTGATTCCCCACATATAGAAGGTTAATCTACTAGATTTACTTGATCTGATTTAGGGAAGGAAGTTGGAGTGGTCACCATGAATGTGGTTTCCTGAAAGGTTTCAATGATTGTAAGAACTAAGACTTCATCATAAGAGAGATTTAAAAATGATTCAAGACAAGGAGATAAACTTCTTTCATGTGAACAAATGAAATCAATCTCATCCTGACTAAAACATCCATCAAATATTCCTTTATGATCTATGGATTAATTATTAATTATTTCTATCATGTTTACTTCATGAATGTCCTCATCATCCCCTATTTGTGAGCTAGTATTACAGATGTTCAAGTCTAGACTCATGTTTCCAAAGGTGATGGTCATGTTCCAATTTCAGACTCGAATAACAGAGTTGATTGTTGCAAGGAAAGGACAACCAAGGATGATTGGGGTTTGTTTCTTATTTCCTAAGTTTGGATGGTTTTCAAGGACAATGAAGTCAGCAGGGTAGATAAAGTTTTCAACCTTTACCAGAACATCCTTTAAAATCCATTTTGTAACCCTAATGCTATGATCAACAAGTTGAAGTGTGACAGATGTGGGTTGGAGATCTTCTAGGCCTAACTGGCATTACACAACATATGGGATGAGATTGACACTAGCACCTAGGTCACACAAGGCCCTGACAAATTTTCTCTCTCCTAGCTCAACATTGATGTAAGGGAAACCCGGGTCTTTCAAATTTGGAGGAATGTCCGCTTGAATGGCGGTACTCACATATTCATCCAAAAGGACTTGGTTTTTATGTGAAAATTTTCTTTTAAAAATTCACAAGTCCTTAAGGTAATTTGAGTAGGCGGTTATGGTTTGGATTGCATCGAGAAGAGGGATCTTCAACTTGACTTGAGAGAAGATTTCCCTCAATGTATCACTCAATTCAGGATTGGTTTCCCCCATCATGCATTGAGGAAATGGTGCAGGTTGTGGGGTTGTTTGTCGATGAGTTTTTTCTTTGAAATTGTTATCAGTTTATTCAGTTTGATGTTGTGGTTCATTTGAATTTTAATTATAGTTTGAAGCTTCACATGGTTTCTAAATTAGTTATTCAGGTTTCTCAATTGATTTCCCACTTCTTAAAATAGTCACAACCTTTATTTGTTCATGAGTTGTTTGAGTACAGCTTGACTCTCCCTTTGAAGTTGAGGATGGTACCACCTGAGTAGGAATGGGTGTCGTTCCAGTTTTTATGGTTTGAAGTTCTTGTTTAAGGGAAGAGACTTCTGAGTTCATCCTTTCCATTTGTTTGCACAGTTTTTCTAGTAGGCTTTGTGGAACCGTTTGGGTTGCTGCTTGAGAAGATTATTTTATCCTAGGGGGTATTTTAGAGGTGGGATGGTTTGTTGAAATTGGACTGGTGGCTGTTGGTGTTGGATAGGTTGGGTTTGGAACTGGTTATGGGTTTGGTAGTTCTGATGGGGGTAAGGATTTTTTACCTGTGGTTGGCTAGGTTGTTGGTTATCTTTCCACCGGAAGCCTGGGTGGTCATTATACCTTAGGTTGAAGTTGTTTTGGTATTAAGGATTTTAAATATTCAAATCATTTACTTCCACTGAGGTTCCTTCTAAAAGAACATCCTTGGTGGATGGAATGGTTGGGCGGTTGTCTGTATTATGGTCATGTTTGTCACAAATTGTGCAAATAGGGTCTACAGTTTGTATTTCATGGACTTCCCTAAGGTCTATCTCATTAACCTTCCTAGAGAGTGCTATGAGTTTATCCCTAAGGCTTTCCTCTTCTCTAAGTGTATGAATTCTAGTAGTTATTTGTGGATTTTCCAAATAAGGTGAAGTTCCCCATGTTTGGTTTTGTTCAGTAAGGCTTTCTATATACTCATAAGCATCATTTGGGGCTTTGTTTTTAAAAGTTCCATTACACATCATGTCAAGGAATTGTTTGTTCCCCAGACCCAACCCTTCATAGAAAATTCTCACCTATTCAGGAATAGAAAAACCATGGTGTGGAACCATGTTTAGAGTGTCTTTGAACCTCTCTCATGTTTCATAGAATGACTCTCCCTCTTTTTAAAAAAAGTTTTGGATTCTCTTTTTAAGTGCAATTGTTTTGTGGTGGGGAAAGTATTTTTTATATAATTCTCTTTGTAATTGGTCCCAAGAGTTTATGTATTATGGTCTCAATTTTTTTTGCCAATTTTTAGCTCGATCCTTTTAATAAAAAGTAAATAGCCTCATCTTATCTGATTCAAGTTGATGTGGGGACACATGGTTTCCACAATGTCATTGAACTCTTTAATGTGAAGGTAGGGCATCTCGGTCTCCATTCCATGGAATGTGGGAAGATGGGTTAGGACATGGGGTTTAAAGATGAAGTTGTAATATCCTAGGGAATTGTGTCTAATGCATGTGAGGGCATTGGTCTAGGAAGGTGTGAGGTAGTCATTCATGGTTTGATCGATGGCATTCCCCAAGTTTGGGGCTGCCTCATTTTGGTTTCCATTTTGGTTCCCACCCGGGTTTATGAGTTGGTATCTTTGAAGAACTTCCATTGAAATAGGCTCAATTTTTGACTCTGGAGTATTATAAAGATTAGGATCTAATGGAAAGAGTTCCATTGGTGTACTTTACTCCCCAACCCCAGGACTATCCACCCTAACTAGACGGTTCGATTAATCGCGGGTGTAGGCGTACATGCACCAAAAGAAAGAAAAAGAGAAAGGGACAAGATAATAGAATTTGAATGAGAAAAGAAGAAATGGGGGGAAATGGAATGGGTGTTTAGATTACTTACTTGGGTACCCGGAAACGGTGCCAAAATTTTAGTCACGCTCAAATTTACCCAATAGATGAAGGTAGAACGGTCCTTGTAGTTTAGCTTGGGTTGTCAAATCCTCAGAGACCTAAAAATAAACCTATAGAAACATACATTCTATGAGATGTTTTTTGCTATGAAGTGGCCAAATTGGGTTGATTTTATATGGTTTTAAGTGAACTCAGAGAAACTGAAGTTAATTCAATTTTAAAGTTTGAGTTGATCCTAGGTTATCACTTGGGGTGGATTGGAAGAATTCCATTTTCAACTATTTCAATTTCTCATATTTGAGATGAGTTCATTTAAGAAGATCAAACAAAATCATCACTCACTGGTTTAATGCCTAAACACCATAATACTAATCACATATACACTTGAAGGATCAAATCTTTGAGAACTCCAAGGTAAAGGTTCGTATTAGCACTTGAAGTGTGTGACCAAAAAATTCAATAAGGATGAATAAGTTTTAAAATCATCAAATAAAAATCTCATTTTAATGAAGTGATTAGTGATTAATGTAGTGATTAATAACATCCAATCCAGCCCCTTGATACTCCCTTGGATCAACCCATAAGTGGTTTATCCCTCCATTGATGCTATGGTTTCAATGGAATCGGGAAGTATACTCATAAGGGAGGAATTGGAGAAGTAAAAAAACAATGAAATAACAATCACTCCACCGTTGTGTGATAATCTCACAAGGTTTTTTATGAACAAGTTCACACCTTGAGTCAATGGTACCAAAGTGATAAGAAGAAGAATATAAAAATAAAATATGAAGAACTTTTATAAAGAAGATAAGGTAATTCAAGGAACTTACAATTGAGGGAAAGCGATTACAACATCAAATTGGAAGCATAACATTAAGATGAAAACAAAGCACAAATATGATAAAATCATCCACCACCACTACCTTAAATATGAATTTTGGGAGCCTTGGTTCGAGCCTACAATAGTAAAAATCATCCCACTTGATTATGGTAGGCCTAGGGTGGTGGAAAGCTTGTGGAACTTGGACTTTTCCACTCTTGACCCGAGGTGGAAGCCAACTTGAAACCACCGAAAAAACGCACTTGTAAGTCCTTTTAGATGGCCGAATTAGAGTAGGCCATAGAAGAATAAAGTAGAGCGTCAAATTTCTCCTAACCTTATGTTAAATTTGGGCCCATTTGGAGTTGTGGATTCCGAGGTATTATTATATTGGTAGGATTTGTTTCTGGGACATAGAATCTGGCTGAGAATTTTATCTCCACATTGGGTCTTCTTAAGGACTGCTATAGAGGCCGAATTATCAATGGATAATGAAGAATTATTTGTTCCTCTAAATTTATTCTATAATACCATAAAATTTGGGCTTCATTGGGCTTGTATGTTGTGCCCCACATTCTCATCAGTGGGATGGTGTCCAATCTGACTTCTCTAGAATTGTTTGCATGAAATCCCATTTTGGTAGTCTTACAATGTGAATCTTCCAACACTCCCCAAGTATAAATTGTTCCCAATATAATTAAAAACCTGAAAATTAAATATGAAAATAAAATAAATATCATTGGTTACTTTAAATGATGTTAAAAATTGTACCACATAATAGTGCATTTTAAGAAAGAATTACAATCATAATGTGAAATGATGTTCAAAGTGTAAAATGCACTAAAAATGGTGTTTATGAATAATAAATCACATTAATATTATATATATTAACAATTAATATTAGCCTCATTTAGTGCCTAATCATAACCCAATATTAAAATCGACTTAGTAAAAGATACGTGTTTAGGTTATAATTATCTTTACGTTAAATTAATTCTTATAAAAGGTCATTTTCACTTCCATGTGAATCCATGGGGGTCCCAAAAGTGACCCAAGGATGCTCATGGTTGGAAATATCCCATAAAATAATATTATGACACGTTTTAGGGTAGTTTTATATTATTAAATTATTATTTTTTTACCCTTATTTACCAAATTTACCTTTTAACTATGGTAAATAAAATAATTATTGAAGTTACTATTCATAATGTCCAAAAATAAAAGGTACCTATTCACACAATTTGGACGTTATGATTAACAATATGGAATCCATTTTTCCAAATTCAAAACATAGAATTTTCAGTAATTAATTTAAAATTAATCATGTTTTTGAAATGAGAAAACATGTTTTAAAAGTTAAAACATTACAAAAGATTGAAATGTTTTTACCTATGAATTCACTCTGAAATTAATGATAATGGAATAAATTATATTAAATGGTAAAAATATATTATATTTATACTTTAAAACCTTAAATATTATATTTTAACCATATAAATTATCTCGATGAAAAAAGTTGTTTTTAAATATAAGTTTGCGTATTTTTACTATTTATCAAAACATGAAAGTTATCAGAAAAGTATCAGAAATTTATCCAAAGTAATTTTTTATATGCCTCATAAAAATAAAATTTTTATGTAATTAAGGTGTCAAAATATTAATTTAAAATGGGTTCTCCATTCAAAGTTGTAAAATTATCCTTTAAAAAAAGGTTCTTATACATAAAATAGGGTTTTATTCATACCCTATGACTAAAATATCCATTGGATGAATATAAAAACTATTTTATTAAGTATATAACAAAAATATCTCATTAATTTCATTACCAAAATTAGTTTACTCTAAAATAAATATATCTAATTGATTTATATTTTTCATTAGTAATTGATATCCAATGAATTCATAATTCATTTTCATAAGTTAGTTATAATTATTTCTCCTAACATAACGACTAGGTTATAATGATAATTTTATAATCAGGGAATCTTGAAGTTTGTTAAACTCATGATTTCATGAAAACCAATCTATTGAAGAAAAAAAATTATTTAAAGAAAATATTTCATAAAAACATCCAGGTGTTACATTTAATATTGAAAAAGTATTAAGCTCTGCAAATCTAATTAAACAATTCCTCGATATGGGGAAGAGGATACTTGTTATTGATTTTTATCTTTTTTAACTCCTGAAAATCATTTCAGACTCTCATTGATCCATATTTCTTCTTTAGAAAAAGAATAATTTCACCCCAAGTAGATACACTTGGCTGAATGGTTCCCTTATCAAGGTTTTCTTGATGTTTCTTCTTTAATTCCTACAATTAAATTGGGGTCATTCTCTAAGGAGTCTCTGAAATTATTGTGGAATCAGGTATGATTTCTATTGAGAAATCAAGTTCATGTTTTACTGGATTTATAGGAAACTCTTCTGGAAAGACATCCCCAAATTCACAAACAATATGCATATTATCGATGTCGATTTTCTCACCGACCACTGAAGATAAACAACCCATATGAATGGGAATTAAGACCCATACACTGGATGTAATCTCTATAGGAATATTATACTTATCATCACATTGATGGATGATCATAGGAGGTTTTGAAATAATAAATGTAACTTATATTCCTCAATAATTGATATGGAATTTATATATTGAAATCCAATCCATCCCTACGATGACATCAAATTCAACTAATGGAAGAATGAAATGATTTTTAGGAAGCATATTCCCACAAACGCCAACCAAAGAGAAATCATATACTTCGAATGTGAACATCAAAACATTAGGGGTTTGCACTACTAATTCCCCATCTATTCATTATGGTGGAATATTAATACCCTTATAAAATTATTTAGATATGATAGAGTGGGTGCATCTTGAATAAAATAAGATATAAGCAGTTCTAGAGTGAATGGTAAGTGTACAATTATCCACGTAATTATCACACCCCTTGCATGAGATTTCCCCTTATACCTTAGCTTAAGAGGTTGTTGATGCCGATCATCATCACTAGCCCTTGGGTTTGGGCATTGGTTCACATAATTCCCATTATCCTTACACTTATAGAAATAAATCATGTGAGGTTCATTCTATACCGATTTTTCTCCATTCATACCATTGTCTAAATTCATCCCATCACTTCCACAATAAAATGCATGATGACCTTACCTTACATAATTAAAATGTTTATTAAACCCCTTAATGAAATTTCCTCCAAGCTTCTTCCCACACTTAGAGTATAAAGTAAATATCATATTCTTCTCTTCATGGTTTTTATATTTTCATTTAAACTCTATCCTCCTTTTCTTATCAAAACCATGGGATTGATACATGAATCCAACCTCCATTTCAACATTGATTATACAATTCACAATAACTTAATATCTACTAAACTCTATTATAGACAACTCCCTTATAATAATTTAGTTTAATCCATTAAAGAACCTATCAACTTTAATTTTGGGATGGATGAAAATTCCTTAATCATACCTCACAAGTCTCATAAAATTACCCTTGAAGGTACTAATATATTCATCATCACTTTGGTTTAACTCATGGAACTCTTTCTCCATAATTTTATGAAGCATACAAGGAAATTACTTATTAAAAAATAAGTTCTTGAACTTGTACCAATCCTTGGATTCAATTCCATATTTCTTCATCATATTCTTGATTCGTGTCAACCACTAGTCTACTTTACATTCTAACCTATAAAAATCAAGAATGGCCGTCTCATGATCCAAGCACTAGAGAATGAAGAATATATTATTAGTAATACTGATTAATTTGATTAAGAGACCCACTAAAGAATGTGGATGTTACCTCCTTAAGGACTTAATATAATGTTGTTCTATCCTTTTCTCATTTAGAAGTCAACCATGATTCATATCTTGAGAAATATATGTGAGTATAATAGTAATATTTTTCATTCCATATTCCATAGAATTCAGTTGTTCAGGATGAAAATCATTTCATTATCCATCATAATAAGTATTAATGTGATTCCTTTAGGTTCCATCCATTGAATAAAACTAAAAGAATAGAGTAAGAAACAGTTAACATAATAAGGAACCACATAATCATGAAAAGTTTTTTATAGGATGAATAAATTATGAAACCTTACTTAATCTGTGATACCATAGGATTATCCTAGGGTTTTCATAGACAAAATCTATTTAAATCCTCCATGATGGTTCGTGAAGAGTTCATAAATTCTCAAATCATATACCCTATCAAACCTGGTGTGCAGTAAGGCCCATTTTTGTGTACCAGGTTACGCCGAGTCAAGACTGACACACCTTGTCAAAGTTTTTACCCCTAGGTACATCTGTTTCAGGTTCACATCCACTCATAGTATCCAGACATAAATGTATTTATAGGAAACCACTAACTCTCTCATTTACCAAAATTCCATGATTTTTTCCTATACATTTCTTTATTCTTAGACATATCCTTATACAATCCCTTAGAGTTATCACTATGGTTTTATCATTCTAGATTCAAAAGGTTAACTAAAATTTTTCTCTGATACTGACTATAGAGACCCTCTCTTTTCATACATTAACATTCCATAACTTTTACGGAATACTTAAAAATTATTCAAATAGATTCCCAAATACCTTATAAGTCTAGTGCCTTTGGAAGCAAGGAAACATAAATACTAGAACATAAGTGAGTAAAATTATCTCCCACTAGTTTCTTATTGACTAGAACCCTTCAAAGACACATCAAACATAATACATATATTCATAAATTAGGTAAATAAACATTAAAAAGGGTGATCTCATATTCTCACTAGGGGTAAAAAAGTAAGTCATATAATCATAAACATGAGAGTATGGGTATGATAACATGATCATAAAATTAGAAGATCATACCTTTCATATCATAGGATAATAAACATGAATCATGGCATAAATATTGGTAGTTCATAAGACATGGATCATAAAGAAATAAATAACATAAGACATAAAAATAGAAGATAAGAATAAGACATATAATTGTGGTAGACACATAAACATATAATATGATTTCCATAATAGTCAATGCATTGCTACCAATGCCATCTTAGTAGTATGGGTTTACTCTCCATACCATCTTGGTAGTCATGGTTCACTCTCTTGGACATATTATTAGAATGAGTTCACTTCCCATACTATCTTAGTAGTTATGGTTCACTCCCATGGGAATCTTAGTATTCATGGTTCACTCCCATGACCATGTTAGTCTATCTCAAGAGATATAATTCTCTACCCAATGCATTGGAGGGGGATATAGGTCCCACCCATCTCATAATGAAATTATAAATATATGTGATACAAGATCATAAACAATTGTATCATAACCCATGAAATAAAATATGTATCATTTACATGTAATAATATCATAACCTATAGAAAAAGATATAGTTTTAATAATCATTTCATTAAAAGCATAACCCATGAAAAGAAGTAGGTTTCGAATGAATATAAACCACTAAAGATAAACAAGTTTCATAGACATCATGATATAAATACATAAACCGTTCAGAGAAATAATATGAATGTAAATATTGAATCATTTCCTCAGAAATGAATGAGTAACACCAATTTATTCTATCTTACATGGGATATAATTTTTAAATATATTTTAAAACATTTTTGGAGGAAACTATTCTTTATGCATAAAAAAATTATTTTTAAAACATATAAAACCTTTGAAAATATTTTTCTTGGAAAATAGATTTGAAAACTTATAAATTAAACTTTTAAAACCATAAAAAAATAAAATATGTTTCCTTGAAAATGATCTATAAAGATAATTTGAATTTTTTTTTGAAATAAAACATATTTCCAATCGAAGGTAGAAATACGGTCAAATATTTCTTAAAAACATTTTATTAATTATCTTAAGTAACAAGGATTGGAAAAATGGTACTAATAAATAAATATATATCAAATAAATATAGAATAAGAAAACTAATGAGTGTTTCTTTGTTATGTATCATAATATTTCATCAATGGAAGTATAATCATAAAAAATATTGATAAATGATGAGATTGTTTCAATAAATTCTTCCCACTTGGTAATATTGAATCATACTCCCCATGTAAGAAAATGAAATTAAACAAAGCATAAAATATCATTAAAAAGAAGGATATTCATGATATAATATATCAATTTTAAGCATATACACCTTTTTAAATAACATAAGCGTATAACAAAACTTGTGTCTCAACGAAACAAAATTGAGACAAAATTACATTTCCAATTTGGTAACTTTTGAAACCTAAAACCCATGAAGGAAATATCATCAAATGGATATGTAAATACACATAAATTTAAATATAATATCACATAATAAATTATTGGGAAGTATATATACCACAAAAAATAAATGAGTGGTGAATAAGACATGTATCTTAAAGAAATAAAAAGTGAGATGAAATTCCACTACCTTGTGTCTTGACTTTCATCGTACATGTACAAGCCTCCTATATAATAAGTATAAGTTTATTATAAATTTATCATAGATCTATATTCAAATATATAATACAATGTAATATTTTCTTATGACATTCTATTACCCATTTATTAACAATTCATTGTTAAAGTAACGTTTCGAGTAATAATTGCTTTGTTTATCATACATGTTTTGACTTGAAATTCTTAATAATAATACTTAAAACATGATTTAATTATTTAAATAATTCAAAAAATGAATTATATATCATATATATTTAGTTTATAAACATTTATAATAATCTATAAAATATAGATATATGGAATGAAATACACTGTTCATGGAGACGGTAGGTTATACATATGAATGAACATTGTTTCCATTTTCATGGAGTATTGAAAGAAAGAAATTAAATGTATATATTATATAAGTTTACTAAACCCATAATTAATATATTATATGTAATGTGTGAATGAATCACATCGCTTTGAGGAAGTGATAGTCCACACTTTCACAAACATAGTTATCGTGTTTACACAAAATGTAAAGCCTGAAGGTAGGATTTATATAATAAATACAGAAGTATAAATACAACATAAATATCACATATATAATATATAAAATTGGTTTAGATCATAATTACAAACCATAATATGTAGTAAAGGTAAAAAAATTTTTTTTCTTGAGGCGGTATTTCACCGTAGAAAAGAATGGTTAGTTTGTTTCCTATTAGATGGAATTATGTGTAAGTGCAAGTTGAACCCTTAACAAAAAAACATATTAGTATATTAAGGATACCAAGGAAATTATTTTTTCATGTAATAAGAATAAATGAGGTTTTGGAGAAATAAATTAATGGAAAGGATCAAGAGGAAGGATGTTACCTCTTCTTTAGGAAACTCTTTTTGGTTTGTACCCAAGGGCTTCCTTGGATGAATTTCTTCCCAAAGGGAGGATTCAGGGAGTAATTAAGGGATGTTGGGAAGTTTATTGGGAATATATTGTACGAACCTAAGTGGTTTGAGAGGTATGAATAAGTGGGATATGTGTTTTCATTTTATAGGGAAGGGATAGGACACACTTGGCATTTTTTTTAAAACAAGTTAGGTGTACCTATATTTTTACCAACAAAAAGTCATAAAAACACAAAAAAATAAATAATTTAAGGTTTATAGACATTATATGGCCATTAAATTGGTTTTTGAAAAGTGTTTAGGTCATTTTTTACTTTATGTTTAAGGTTTATTCCCTTGTTAAGATTAATTTTTCTTTAATCGTTGTAATTACTCTTAATCACTTTCAATAATATTTTTGGTAAAAAAATTAATTTGATCTTATTAGACTATAAATATCATACTGATTACAACTATTTAGGTATTTATTTTGAAATTCAATTCACATAAGAAAAAAAATAAGTTTAATGCTAATCTCACAGACGTGGCGAGAAAACGGGTTTTTAAAGTGAGAATGTTCAAAAGTCCATTAATATTTTATATCTAAATTAAATATAATAAGATTATAATGAAATAATTTGGGTTAATTGAAATATAAGTGAGATAATTTGACTTTAAAACCAACTTAAAATATAATTTTACTATATAAATAAATGTGAAAAAAAGTTATTTTGAATTAAAATTAATAATTTTTCACTATTCATCCAAAAATGAAGTTTCTCATAAAAAATCCAAAAATTCACCCTAATATAATTTTAACGTTATAAATTCAAAAATTAAGTTTTATTTTTCAAATTAAATTTCTAAAAGTTTCTAAAATTAATTTCATTATTGTTCACATAAGGACATAAAAAACGGTTCTTTTGAGAAAATAGTATTTTTAAACATATATTGACTACCAAAAATTATATTTCTCATTACCAATTTTTTCTATATATATAAAATAATTTCAAAAATAATTTTAAAAATTATTTATTACTATTAATATTACTAATTTTAATGTCTAGGTTATAAATATCTCATTTAAATCATTATAACAATAAAATGATCTTTTGTAGAAACTCAGTGTTGTGTGTAATGCACACTAAGTTAGTGTTGAATGTGGTGCCTGAAAAGTTTCTTCCATGTAAAATAAATGTTTTAATTTGTGCAATGAAATACATCAACGAAAATTAATTTGTTTGAAAAAAATGACCACAAAAAATCAAGGTTTTTCACATTGTTATGCCACACTGATTTAAATAATAACAAATCTTTATTATGTCATACTTACCCATGATTCTTATACTCTCTATATATTTTCATTTAATGGTATTCCATAATTACTTACATTGTCTCACTTCTATATTATATAATGTGGGATGGAAGTGTATTTATACTTTTATTCATCAATTTCTATATAAAAAATGAAACATAATTATATTTTTGTTTCATTCCACATAAAAGAATTACTATATATTTAAAATACATACCATTTTTTCAAGTGAAGCATACTCCATCCTTGATTTATGTTAGGGGTATGCTAGTTTTGATACATGATACTTATTTTCATCATTCAGTTTTTGTTTCATAAATTAACAATTCTTAATCAAAGGTATTAATACATATATTTGCAAGTAAATTATTACCAATCACAGCTTACCAAAAATGATTCCCCCTCATAGAGGCGAATAACCCTATTCTGTATTTCTTTGTTTCTCATGTGTGAATGTATCTGTACTGGGTGTAGGTTTAGTATCCCTTCAGTGTCCCTAATATAATTCTTCATAATAATTGTTTGAAATGATCTACGATCCTTTCCGGTAACCACTAATACAAATTTCATTTAATAGTCATGTAGTATAAATGCACTCTTTAAGTAATAATAAATAGTAAATCAATGTTTCATTTATTTTATTTTTTAGTAAAATAGAGAAATGATATCATAGTTTTACCCTAATGTCTTTCAAAATTATTTCTTTCATCATGGGAACCATACTATGCAATATATATACATTAATCAACATGTGAATTTGAGTGGTGACCCTAATATAATGAATTAAAATGGACTTTTTGGGGTTAACATGATGGTAGTTTTCATTCTATCCAACCTCAAATTTTAAGCCTCTGATTCTCATCTAAATAATTTTTATCAATATTATCATTCTACGATGCTACTATTTTTTATTAGACATAGTTTATTCACCTTCTCCCATTTCCTCAATTTCAACATTTTCAATACATTGGTTCTTAGGATTGGTATCATCAACATGTGGAGTAACCTTCTATTACTATGTATTAAGAGCATCAACATGTTGAAAAACTTTTTTTCCCTCAAGATTGGTAGTATCATCATTTGGAGAATCCATTTTCAATATAAGTGGTGGAACATTTAATTTTGATTACATAAATTTAGTATTGAACGCATAATACTACGATGTAAAACAATATATATTTCAAAAACATTAACATAATTATTGAATAATCTTTTTTTATTTAAAAGCATTAGAATTTTGAATCATATATCTAGTATCCAAATTCCCTAATTGTGTTCTACTCTAACATACAAGTCCCCATCTATATTGGAACCACTGTGAAATGATTACAACATCCCAATGAAATGGTCATCCTAATTTGAATTTACATATGAACTTGTAGTGGTTTTGGTTGATAATAGTATAATTTACCACTTTCTATTTTCAAGATCTAAGGCATAAAATATGTATACTTCTTCTGATTCTATTATGATTGGTTCATACTTGTACCCTTCTTTATTGAAATACATTTCATGAATCCCAATTCATCTATTTTAGACGTGTTCTTATTATCAAACCATTTTAATTGTCCTCCTCTATAAACCATGATGGTGGTGGCCACGTGGGAACCCTAGGCCATCTTGTCTCCTTCGGTGATGATGGCGGTGACCGCGGGGGTCCGTCCCCCTGTTAAGGGGGAGGGATCTTTCCTCTCAAATGAAACACATCCATTCTGACCTTTCTCATATCCTGATCTTCTTCCATCATTTCTGAAAATCGAGTTATGCCCGAAGGTCCCATAACTCATTGACGACTGCCCAAATCTACTGATTTTGAACTCAGAGTTCACCGATTCTGCCGCTCTTCTGAAGCTCACCCTGGTTGCACGGTTTAAGAAGTGAAGACCATCGGTTGATTCCTTTGATAGGTTCATATTCAATTCTTGGGACCACTAAGAGTGGGAAACAGTAGTATTTCTTGATAATAGACATATCATGATCCGTATTGCTTCAGAGGAGGATCTCATCCTCGCATGGTCAAGGGCGCCCCATAGCTGAAATGGATGTCGCTTGTTCTTGTTCTATTGGTCGTTTTAATTCCACATGAACTACGACCCATCGTCTTCTGTGATTTGGGTTAGTTTTCCAAATCTACCATTACCGTTTCAAAACCCCTCAATCACCAGGATTCTTGGAAAACTCGTCCGAAAATACATTTGTTTAGATAGCCGAACGGAAGCAGTTTTACATCCTATTAACCTGAGGATATGTGTTGAGATGGATTCGTAGAAGGTTCCCTTTGATTTTGTCTAGATTACGATTGGTGAGGAATATAGGTGTAAACAACGAGTTGTCTATGAGGGTTGGACGGACTTTTTTTCCACATGTAGGAGGTTGGGGCATGCCTCAGATGTGTACCGGCAGGGATCTTCATCGGTGGCGGGAAAGAGTGTTGGATTCCAATTGAGGGAAGCTTGGCACAAGGGTGGGCAGGTCACGAATTAGTTGGTGGAAAGTGGCAAGGGCAAGGGTCCAACAGTTTTTGAGGTTACGAACTTCAGACAACATGCCATGGGTGTTGAGAATAGAGTTCAGGGACCTCTCTCACGGCAGTTGATATAGGAGGAACATACTGCAAGAGAGGCAGTGGGCTGCAATGCGGTGGCGGTGGGCCTCATTAGCATTGGTGTGGAGTCTCAATGACTTAATTCGAAGGTGTTGAATGTGTTCAATAGGATGACGGGGGATCTCGAGTGTCCTCCCATCTACAGGGTGCAGGAAGAAGAAGGGAAATACCAGCATATGGAGGTTCAGGTGGAAGTCAAGGGGAATGAGGGAAACCAGTTCTTGGATCGCTCGTTGGGCAGTGAGCAAGTGGCTTTGTCTGGATTGGTCGCTAAGAAGTCATGGAAGGGTAGTGATGATGTGAGTAAGGGGTGGAAAGGGTATAATTGGGAGGCACATGTTACAACTAGAGGTGGATGGAAGGGGGGATCTGTTTCGTTACAGATGATGTTTCCCTTGTGTAACAGGTTCGAAGGCCTCCTAAAGGCTGATTTGAGTTCTAATTCCACTATTCCAGGTGAGGATGTCAGGTTCAATGTGATGGGTACCAAAGTACTTGAACACCCTCACTCGATAGATGAGGATTCATGCCTAAAATGTGATAAGGGCTCCCAGAGAAGGAAGGGGAGGAAGGAATAATCCTCGTTACCTCCTCCTATGGAGACCTTCTCTCCAAAGAAAATGAGCAACAAGAAGATATACACATAGGCTCTGAGAGATCAGAAGTTTGAGGTACAAGATGATCATCCTTTGGTTTTTCTATTATGTTCTGAAGACCGAGTGATAGAAAAAACTTTATTGCTCAATGAAACCGAGGTGGATGCATCAAAAATGATGGGGAGGTCTCTAGAGGTGTCTATCAACGAGGAGAAATATTCATGGGTTAAAAAACATGACTCAATTTTGGTAGGTGGTTTCAACAAAGGAAAGATCAGTGTCGAGGAGTACATTCAGTCTTGGGACCGGCTGGCTTCAGCATTTGAGAATCTAATAGTAGAAGGAGCTGACTTATAGATTGAATCCTTATCGTGGAATTTATTTATGGAAATTGATTCGGGTAACATCCGGTTTATCTTTAAAATTTCTACCTATATTTTTTGCCTTGGTTGGTTGGCTTGAGAGTAATGTTTGTGTGAGCTATGAAACTCTGGGACCCTTGTTGTTTGACTTTGTTGTGAGTTTGATCTTGTTTCCAAAATTATACTTGGACCTTATACGGAAGTTGATAAGAGCATGAGGTCTTCATCGGAGCAGGCCTTTTGGATTGGGATGTTGAGAGGGTATGGCTATGCCATCGGTTCCGTGCTCGTGCATCTCTGAATGGGATTGTCTGTTGAGGGGTTCTACATCACTGAAGGCTTCTCATCATGGCATATTTTCTAGGGTGAGGAAGGGCTGGTTGATTATTCTGGGTGTGTGAGTTTGTCCAGTTAACTTTTGTGGTTTCTCACTTTTTCCTCAAAAGTGTTTTAATAATAAAAAATTAATTTTCAGCCAGTCATTTTAATTGAAAAATTATAACTTGGAATGTTATGTAATAAAACTCCGATATTTTTTTGATAATTCCAAATTATGAAATATTCATGTAAATTAGATTTATATCCTTGGTACCAGATACATGCATCATGTCACGACCCGCCCTCGGGGTCCGTGCCGTGACTACCCCAAGCCCGCCTTCCATAGGCCAGGGGCTGGCGACTAGCACCAAGGCGTAAATCCCGGTAAAAAGGGAAGGCATTGCCTTTGAAAAGTAAACAAACACCAAAGAGTAAGCAAGCAGAAAGTAAACACTAAACAAAAGCAGAGTACAACTGAAAGTGCGGAAAAGTAAGTGGGCCAGTATACAAACCCAAACTGAAAGTAAAGTACAACTCGAAAAGGAAAACAGCAACTGAAAAGTAAAAGCCGCTACACCGAGCTGTCCACTGGAAATCCCACCTGAAGGGCGGGTACAGATAGCTCCTCTGCTCCACGGGTCCCGCCGTCCATTCCGAGCACGTCCCGCCCAGTGGTCCACCTCCGGGTACCGTCCCGCTCTGCAAGCCTCAGCTAAGGTCAACGTTGTCCGTCGTCTGCAACCAACACAACGTAGTGCGGGCAAAGCCCGTGCAGGGGTGAGTATAAGCTACTCAGTAGGGACCCTGAGACCCCTGAAGGTCTCTCAAATCCACAAAGGATAAACCACGAAAAAAGGTACAATCACGAAGTAACAACCGACGCTGCTTAGGTATATGCCCATACATATACCTAAGTCATCAATTTCAAATACGCTCCAACCTCCGAGCCCAAGTACAACTCAGTCCACACAGGAGAGTAAACGTATTCCACACAGGAAAGCAAAACGTAATCCACACAGGATTGCACAACACAATCCACACAGGAAAGCAACAGGATTCAGCTCACACAGGAATACTTCTTCAAGGACGATAAAGATGATCTCTGATCCATCTAAGTCGTCAGACCCACGAAGGATCGATAGGTAACTAACCCCCGCAAAGACCCACACAGGATCGGGCCCACACAGGACCTGTAGGCGCTGGTTCACACAGGACCGCTGAGCGCAAGGACCCACACAGGATCGGACCCACACAGGATCGGGCCCACACAGGACCTGTAGCACTGACCCACGTAGGATCGCTGAGTGCTGTAGTCGTCGTCGTCGAATCCACACAGGATCTCTGTACTGTCGTCGTCGCAGTCACAGTAGTAGCAGTCGTAGCAGTCGCAGCCAGCACTAGGGTTCCCGCACACAGCAAGCTCGTTCGGAGGGTCCGCTCCACGAGCTGAGAGGCTGATACATCAACTGTCACAAAGTCCAGAGTTGATGTATCCAAAAGTTTCGTATCGTCAACAGGAACTCAACGCAACAGACGGCGCGTCGATCGGACGCCCGGTCTGAGAGTTATTGGCATTTTCGTCCCCGGGGCCCGGTTGGTTTTTAAGGAAAAACCAACCTGACCGTACTCCACCTGCGTCCAAACCTCGGGTGGAGTATGTCAAAAGATCTGTCTCACTAAGAGGAACACAACACGGCTGACAGCACGTCAATCGGACGTCCGTAGCTCAAGATATGAGCGTTTCCGCTCTGAAGGCCCGGTTGGTTTCGTGAACGAACCAACCCGGCCAAACTCAAAGTAATCCAAAACCTTGAGTGCGATATACCGAAACGACCGTCTCGATCCAAGGATTGCGTTTCCGCAGACGGTTCGTCGATCGGAGGTCCGTGGCTCAAGTTATGGCCAAAAGACCAAATCTGATCCGAAACGGGGGGTCCGGGTCCGGGCCGACCCGGCCTGACCCCCCCCGGGTCGGTCCGAACCGGGTCGACCCGACCCGGGTCCGACCCGGCCTGGCCGGCCGGCGGCGCGGCGGCGCGGGGGCCGCGACGGCCTGGCGCCGCACGGAGGCTGCACGTGGGGGGGCGAAGCACCCCGCTGATTGGGATGGCGGCGCGGCCTTGTGCCGCGCCCTTTGCAAGAAAATGGACCCCACGTGGGGGCTGGCTTGGAGAAAAACCGGGGGGCTGCTGCCCCCCCCCCTTTCATGGAAACCGCCCCCCTCATAATGAGGGGGGTTTTGTGTGCTGGCCGGGGGATTAATTCCCCCGGTTTAATGCCATCCGGCCGGCCAGCTGGCCGGCCGGTTTTCTCCAACGGGACCGGAAAATCCGGTCCCCTCATCGGCTTCCGACGCCGGCGGCCCGGCCGCCGGTCTTCTCTTTCCGCCGCGGCCCAGAACCGACCGCGGTGTTCGTCGTCCGGCGCGGTGCGACGGCACCGTGCCCCTCCACCGCACCTTGATTTCTTTCAACGCGGCGCGACGGCGTCGCGTTCTTGATGTTTCTTCCATGGTGCGCGTGCGACGGCATCGCGTATCAAGATTGGGCGAAAAATCCGCGTGGTGCGACGACACCACGCCACCTTGATTCATCCACAAATTTAAACACCAAGTACGAAGGAGGGGTTCGGCCGTGTTCATGCGGTCCGGCCCCCTCACGTTAAAACACAACTTAAAATCCTTCGTTAATCATGCATGAACCACGAGCAAGGATAAATAATTAAATAATAATCAACAACCCCTACCTCGGGTATAGGTTCGTAGATTTGACAACGCTCCGCGGAAGACAACGTCGCGGTGGTCGGGCGTCGCGGTCGTCGTTCGTCAAATCCGATGACGAAGAGGTGCGTCCGATGTGATACATCGTTGGCGAAACTTCGTATGCCAACGAAGGGAATCCGAGGAGGAAGCGGCATTCCCTCTCGTTGACACGGAAGACGAAGAAGAGCGGAGCGGCGTTCTTCGTCAGAACTTGAGCGTTCTTCGTCAAGTTCGAAGGTTCTTTGTGTTCTTCGTCAGAGTTGAAGAAGAAGAAGAAAAGCTCCCAAAAGCTCTCAAGGTGGCCAAAGTGTTCTAACCCAACCAAATAAAATAAGAGCTTATTTTATTTACAAACCTAACAAAGAATTTCAAAGGTTTGAATTTCAAAAAAAAATTAACTCCAAAATTAAATGACTCAAGTCATTAAAGAGGGGTTAAGGGAGTTGGGAGAAGATGAAAGGTTGGGAGCTTCTTGTGGGCCCCACCACACTTAATCCTCCCAAGGGAGGTTAAGTGGATGTGGGTCCCACTTTCAACCCCCTTTGGTAGGATTTATCAAGTTAAAATAAAATTTGTTCTTCACGAATTTTATTTAACTTAAACTAAAAACCCAAAAACTAACTTTCAACCCGCAACAAACGCAACTTCCAAAAAGGTCTCTTTAAGCGAATATCGGCGCTGCGATTTCATCGGTGCCCTCGGATTTCAATTCCGAGCACCGGATCAAAAGTTAGGAATTCCCGCTCGTTCGTTCACTGAACGTACCCGAGCCAAACTTCGGAATTTGATTCCGGGCACTCCGGGCCTCGGAATCAGGTGCCGTCAGAAACCGCTCTCTTGTAAAAATCTAAAGAAAATTAAGAAAAAATTTCCCTTGAATTTTACGGGTCTTTACATTACTCCCACCTCAGGGCTTTACGTCCCCGTAAAGATACATCTAAAAACTAGGGAAACAAATGAGGGTACTGAGCACGCATCTGAGCCTCCCGCTCCCATGTGCTCTCCTGGAGGTTCCCGTGCTGCCATCTGATGCGCACAAGAGGAATCGATCGCCCACGCCGGACCCTCTCCTGTCGATCCTCTATCTCCACCGGGACCTCCGTAAAAGTCGCCCCATCGTCAACGTCAAGCTCCCCATGGTCAATGATGTGCGTCGGGTCGTGCACGTATCTCCTCAGCTGAGATACGTGGAAGACGTCGTGCACCCGGTGCAACTGAGGTGGTAGAGCCAGGCGATAAGCCACCTCGCCAACCCTGCTGAGGACCTGGAAGGGTCCGATGAAGCGCGGAGATAACTTTCCACCTCGGCCAAATCTCCGAATACCACGTCGAGGTGAGACCCGCAAGAAGACGTGGTCGCCATCCTCGAACTCTAGTGGCCTTCGCCTCCTGTCAGTATATGACTTCTGCCGGCTCTGAGCTGTCCTCATCCGCTCCTGGATGACCTGGACCTTCTCTGTCGTATCCTGGACCATCTCCGGTCCCACCAGTGCTAACTCTCCGGGGTCTGTCCAGCACAAAGGAGATCTACAAGGTCGGCCGTACAACGCCTCGTACGGTGCCATCCCGATGGTGGAGTGGTATCTATTGTTGTATGCAAACTCCACCAAGGGTAGGTGGTCCTCCCAGCTACGACCAAAGTCGAGGACACATGCGCGGAGCATGTCCTCGAGAGTCTGAATGGTCCTCTCCGTCTGACCATCCGTCTAAGGGTGAAAGGCTGTGCTCAGACGTAGCTGTGTCCCGAACACCTCCTGTAACCCCTTCCAAAGCCGGGAAGTAAAGTGGGCATCTCGATCGGATACGATAGATGATGGCACGCCGTGGAGCCGCACAATCTCCTGAACGTAGAGACGTCCCAAGCTCTCCACTGAGCCCTGCTCTCTGATGGGTAAGAAGTGTGCCGACTTGGTGAGTCGGTCAACAATCACCCAGATGGAGTCGTGACCTCTGGAAGTGCGTGGAAGTCCAGTCACGAAGTCCATAGATATGCCGTCCCACTTCCACTCCGGAACCTCCAAGGGTTGTACCAAGCCTACTGGTACCTGATGCTCTGCCTTCACCTGCTGGCAGGTGAGGCATCGAGAAACGAACTCTGCTACTGCCTTCTTCATGCCCGGCCACCAGTGCTGTCGTCTGAGGTCCTGGTACATCTTTGCCACTCCAGGATGTACCGCTAAAGGAGAAGTGTGAAACTCTCTTAGCACTTCCTCTCGCAAAGCGACTGGTACCATGGTACGTCCTCAGAAAAGGATGTCGTGCTCTGCTCCAAGGGAGAAACCATCAGGTGCCTGTCCCGAGGATATCTGTGCACGCCGTGTCTCACAGTCAGCGTCCTCACGCTGTGCCTCCCTGACCCGCTGCAGTAGTGGAGGAGTGACTGTGAGAGACTGAAGGAAGGCTGGTCCATCTCTATCCACGAAGGATATCTGCAAAGAGGCTAGCTGCTCCGTCACCTCCTCAAGTAACTGAATGCCCGTCCTCCTGCTGAGGGCATCGGCTACTACGTTCCCCTTACCAGGAGTATAGACTATCTCAAAGTCATAGTCCTGGAGGAACTCGAGCCATCGTCGCTGTCTCAGGTTCAGGTCCTTCTGAGAGAAGATATACCTGAGACTCTGATGATCGGAAAAGACTGTAAAGCGCTCGCCCATCAGATAGTGTCGCCATGTCTTCAGAGCGAAGACCACTGCTGCTAGCTCCAGGTCATGGGTAGCGTAGTTCTGCTCATGCGGCCTCAACTGACGTGATCCATAGGCGATCACTACCCGCTCCTGCATCAGAACACATCCGAGTCCGGTCCCTGATGCATCGCAGTAAACTACGTACCCTACTCCCTCCTCAGGCAACCTCAAGATAGGTGCGCAGGTCAATCTCTGTCTCAGCTCCTGGAAGCTCTGCTGACATCTGTCTGACCATACGAAGGGTTTCCCCTTCTTTTTCAAAGCTATGAGTGATTCCGCAACTCTAGAGAAGTCTGGCACGAATCTCCGATAGTATCCTGCTAGTCCCAAGAAACTCCGAACCTCAGTCACGCTCCTGGGTGGCTCCCAAGCTAACACAGCCTCAATCTTCGCAGGATCCACTGGAACTCCCGCCTCAGAGATAACGTGTCCCAAGAAGTGGACCTCACGTATCCAGAACTGGCACTTCGAGAGCTTACCATAAAGCTGGTGCTCTCGGAGTGTGTCTAGTACAACTCGCAAGTGATAGGCATGCTCCTCCTCTGTCGTAGAGTAAATCAGAATGTCGTCGATGAAGACCACGACAAAACGATCGAGGTATGGCTGAAAGATCCTGTTCATGAGAGCCATGAACACTGCTGGAGCATTTGTTACACCGAAAGGCATAACCAAGAACTCATAGTGGCCATACCGACATCTGAAGGCTGTCTTCTGCACATCCTCGTCTCTGACTCTGAGCTGATGATAGCCTGACCTGAGGTCTATCTTCGAGAACCACCGTGCTCCCTTAAGCTGATCAAAGAGGTCATCAATCCTCGGTAGCGGATACTTGTTCCTCACTATCACCTGGTTCAGGCGACGATAGTCAACACAAAGTCGCATGCTCCCGTCCGCCTTCTTGGCGAACAAAATCGGGGAAGCCCAGGGTGAAACACTGGGTCGGATGAACCCCTTGCCCTGCAAGTCCTCCAACTGTACCCGTAGCTCTCGAAGCTCGGCGGGGGCCATCCGATATGCTGGAGTGGATATCAGGGTTGTCCCGGGGTACAAGTCAATATAAAAGTCTACCTCTCTGCGAGGAGGTGGCCCTGGAACGTCGTCGGGAAAAACGTCGGCAAACTGATCCACCACTGTAGGAAAACCAGGACTCCGCATGTCAACTGCTCCAAGGATAAGGCTAGCCAACTAATGAGTGATGGGCTTTCCTCTCCTCCGCGGAAGTCCCTCCTGTGCTGCTAAGGCTCCCTTCTCGCCGGTGAAGGTGAACCTGCTCCCGTCGGTGCGTACACATCGCACCTTGCGCCTAAAATAGTCAATCTGTGCATGGACCGTAGATAGCCAATCCATGCCCAAGATGACGTCGTAAGGCCTCGACGCTGCTACAAGAAGATCCCAGCCAAAGCTCTCGCCTCCTAGAGTAAGCTCACACTGCCGGCACCAGTGCGTAATCGTCGAGTCTGCTCCCGTAGGAGTCTCTAGCCGTAAGGATCAAGCCAACGGCTCTGTCGGAATCTCCGAGCTCCGAACAAGGGCAGCGGCTATGAAAGAGTGACTCGCTCCTGTGTCTATAAGAACTGCAGCAAGGGTGGAATAGACACAGATAGTACCTCGAATCATCTCGGGTGCGCCATGGTCGTAGGCCTCTACTACCTGGAGCTGTGCCTGTCTCGGCCCGCCAGCTCCCTGTGGTCGGGGTGGACCTCCTGGTGGTGGTGGTGGCAGAGCCTCAAAGCGTCGCCCACCACCGGCTGCTCGTCCAGCTCCTCTGCCTCGTCCGCCTCCTCTCTGCGGACCGCCACGGTCGACCCTCTGCCTCTGCCTCGGTGGTCCCTCAACCGTCTGCTGCTCCTCGGCACGGCGGGTCGGGCAGTCACGAGCCATGTGGCCCTGTCCGCCGCACGAGTAGCACTGTCTGCCTCTCGAAAGACTGGCTCCGCGCTGTGTGCCCCGCACTGCTGAGCCAGTGTCCTGAGGTCGTCTACCCAAAGGTCTGGTCTGTCTGGACCCCTGAGTCATCCGTCGACTGCCTGCTGCAGATGACTCTGCCACGTGCCGCCCTGCGGTGGGTCTCTGTGCTGGTGTAGACTCAGCAAGGAAGCTCTCGATCAGAAGGGCCTGCTCCAGTACTCCTGTCTGAGTCGGTATGCTGAGGGAGATCAGCGATGCCATGATCTCGTGTCTCAAACCCTGCTCGAAGGTCCGGGCCCGGAAGAATGGGTCCCGTACCATGTCGGTCGAGTAGCGCGAGAGATCAGTAAATCTCGCCGAGTACTGAGCGACCGTCATGCTGCCCTGCCGCAGCTGAAGAAGCTCCTGGATACGCACCGCACGAAGGGTGGCTGGGACGAACTCCGAGCGAAAGAGGCTCTCAAAGTCCGTCCAAAGTAGAGATGCCTCATCGTGCACCTGGAGAATTAGGCTCCACCATCGTCCTGCTGCTGCGTGTAGTAGGCTCGCAGCGAGGATCACCATGAGGTCTGCTGGTGTCCTCACTAGCCTAAACACTCGAACCACAGCCTCCAGCCAGTCCTCTGCTGCCTGGGGATCCATCTCCCCGCGAAACCTGGGCGGTCGCTGGCGCTGAAACTCATGCAGTGCGTTGAGGCGACGTGCATCGTCAGCGGCTGCTGCTGGAAACATCGGGGGCTCGGCGGGTAGAGCTACCGCCGGTGCCACTGCTGACAAAGGGCCCTGCACCGAGGCCTCATCGCTCGGTGGGCTGTCGTCACGCTCGACTCTCGGAACCCTAGCTGGCTGTCGTCGTGGGGCCATCCTGAAAAGGAAACAGGTGCGCCACGGTCAGAACAGTATACCTGGTGAGCTGATATAAAATAATCACAAAGAAAACTTTCAAACACACACGGAATCAATGTTTTCGTGCATTAAGTCGGAAATCAGAATTCAGGGTCCTGGTGTACGGATACGTCGGCCGCCGCACCAACACTGGACTCCCTGGACAGATAACCACACTCAATACGCTAAACATTATTGCTTCACATAGAAAAGATCAGAGTTCGCGGTAGAACCGAACTCCTTTGATACCAATTTGTCACGACCCGCCCTCGGGGTCCGTGCCGTGACTACCCCAAGCCCGCCTTCCATAGGCCAGGGGCTTGCGTCTAGCACCAAGGCGTAAATCCCAGTAAAAAGGGAAGGCATTGCCCTTGAAAAGTAAACAAACACCACAGAGTAAGCAAGCGGAAAGTAAACACTAAACAAAAGCAGAGTACAACTGAAAGTGCGGAAAAGTAAGTGGGCCAGTATACAAACCCAAACTGAAAGTAAAGTACAACTCGAAAGGGAAAACAGCAACTGAAAAGTAAAAGCCGCTACACCGAGCTGTCCACTGGAAATCCCACCTGAAGGGCGGGTACAGATAGCTCCTCTGCTCCACGGGTCCCGCCGTCCGCTCCGAGCACGTCCCGCCTAGTGGTCCACCTCTGGGTACCGTCCCGCTCTGCAAGCCTCAGCTAAGGTCAACGCTGTCCATCGTCTGCAACCAACACAACGTAGTGCGGGCAAAGCCCGTGCAGGGGTGAGTATAAGCTACTCAGTAGGGACCCCGAGACCCCTGAAGGTCTCTCAAATCCACAAAGGATAAACCACGAAGAAAGGTACAATCACGAAGTAACAACCGACGCTGCTTAGGTATATGCCCATACATATACCTAAGTCATCAATTTCAAATACGCTCCAACCTCCGAGCCCAAGTACAACTCAGTCCACACAGGAGAGTAAACGTATTCCACACAGGAAAGCAAAACGTAATCCACACAGGATTGCACAACACAATCCACACAGGAAAGCAACAGGATTCAGCTCACACAGGAATACTTCTTCAAGGACGATAAAGATGATCTCTGATCCATCTAAGTCGTCGGACCCACGAAGGATCGATAGGTAACTAACCCCCGCAAAGACCCACACAGGATCGGGCCCACACAGGACCTGTAGGCGCTGGTTCACACAGGACCGCTGAGCGCAAGGACCCACACAGGATCAGACCCACACAGGATCGGGCCCACACAGGACCTGTAGCACTGACCCACGTAGGATCACTGAGTGATGTAGTTGTCGTCGTCGAATCCACACAGGATCTATGTACTGTCGTCGTCGCAGTCACAGTAGTAGCAGTCGTAGCAGTCGCAGCCAGCACTAGGGTTCCCGCACACAGCAAGCTCGTTCGGAGGGTCCGCTCCACGAGCCGAGAGGCTGATACATCAACTGTCACAAAGTCCAGAGTTGATGTATCCAAAAGTTCCGTATCGTCAACAGGAACTCAACGCAACAGACGGCGCGTCGATCGGACGCCCGGTCTGAGAGTTATTGGCATTTTCGTCCCCGGGGCCCGGTTGGTTTTTAAGGCAAAACCAACCCGACCGTACTCCACCTGCGTCCAAACCTCGTGCGGAGTATTCCAAAAGATCCGTCTCACTAAGAGGAACACAACACGGCTAACGGCACGTCAATCGGACGTCCGTAGCTCAAGATATGAGTGTTTCCGCTCCGAAGGCCCGGTTGGTTTCGTGAACGAACCAACCCGGTCGAACTCAAAGTAATCCGAAACCTTGAGTGCGATATACCGAAACGACCGTCTCGATCCAAGGATCGCGTTTCCGTAGACGGTTCGTCGATCGGAGGTCCGTGGCTCAAGTTATGGCCAAAAGACCGAATCTGATCCAAAACGGGGGGGTCCGGGTCCGGGCCGACCCGGCCCGACCCCCCCTGGGTCGGCCCGAACCGGGTCGACCCGACCCGGGTCCGACCCGGCCTGGCCGGCCGGCGGCGCGGGGGCCGCGGCGGCCTGGCGCCGCACGGAGGCTGCACGCGGGGGGGGGGGGGGGGGGGAAGCCTTCCGCTGATTGGGATGGCGGCGCGTCCTTGTGCCGCGCCCTTTGCAAGAAAACGGCCCCCACGTGGGGGCCGGCTTGGAGAAAAACCGGGGGGCTGCTGCCCCCCCCCCCTTTCATGGAAACCGCCACCCTCATAATGAGGGGGGTTTTGTGTGCTGGCCGAGGGATTAATTCCCCCGGTTTAATGCCATCCGGCCGGCCAGCTGGCCGGCCGGTTTTCTCCAATGGGACTGGAAAATCCGGTCCCCTCATCGGCTTCCGACGCCGGCGGCCCGACCGCCGGTCTTCTCTTTCCGCCGCGGCCCGGAACCGGCCGCGGTGTTCGTCGTCCGGCGCAGTGCGACGGCACCGCGCCCCTCCGCCGCACCTTGATTTCTTTCAACGCGGCGCGACGGCGTCGCGTTCTTGATGTTTCTTCAATGGTGCGCGTGCGACGGCATCGCGTATCAAGATTGGGCAAAAAATCCGCGTGGTGCGACGGCACCACGCCACCTTGATTCATCCACAAATTTAAACACCAAGTACGAAGGAGGGGTTCGGCCGTGTTCATGCGGTCCGGCCCCCTCACGTTAAAACACAACTTAAAATCCTTCGTTAATCATGCATGAACCACGAGCAAGGATAAATAATTAAATAATAATCAACAACCCCTACCTCGGGTATAGGTTCGTAGATTTGACAACGTTCCGCGGAAGACAACGTCGCGGAGGTCTGGCGTCGCGGTCGTCGTTCGTCAAATCTGATGACGAAGAGGTGCGTCCGATGTGATACGTCGTTGGCGAAACTTCGTATGCCGACGAAGGGAATCCGAGGAGGAAGCGGCGTTCCCTCTCGTTGACACTGAAGACGAAGAAGAGCGGAGCGGCGTTCTTCGTCGGAACTTGAGCGTTCTTCGTCAAGTTCGAAGGTTCTTTGTGTTCTTCGTCAGAGTTGAAGAAGAAGAATAAAAGCTCCCAAAAGCTCTCAAGGTGGCCAAAGTGTTCTAACCCAACCAAATAAAATAAGAGCTTATTTTATTTACAAACCTAACAAAGAATTTCAAAGGTTTGAATTTCAAAAAAAAAATTAACTCCAAAATTAAATGACTCAAGTCATTAAAGAGGGGTTAAGGGAGTTGGGAGAAGATGAAAGGTTGGGAGCTTCGTGTGGGCCCCACCACACTTAATCCTCCCAAGGGAGGTTAAGTGGATGTGGGTCCCACTTTCAACCCCCTTTGGTAGGATTTATCAAGTTAAAATAAAATTTGTTCTTCGCGAATTTTATTTAACTTAAACTAAAAACCCAAAAACTAACTTTCAACCCGCAACAAACGCAACTTCCGAAAAGGTCTCTTTAAGCGAATATCGGCGCTGCGAGTTCATCGGTGCCCTCGGATTTCAATTCCGAGCACTGGATCAAAAGTTAGGAATTCCCGCTCGTTCGTTCACTGAACGTACCCGAGGCAAACTTCGGAAATTGATTCCGGGCACTCCGGGCCTCGGAATCAGGTGCCGTCAGAAACCTCGCTCTTGTAAAAATCTAAAGAAAATTAAGAAAAAATTTCCCTTGAATTTTAAGGGTCTTTACACATCACTTCTACCGTAAGAGTATATCCACAATTTTTCATGGTACTATGTTCATCATGTTCATTTTTATATAACATATAACCATTATAAGATAATATATGCACACTTAGTCCTTTGGATAGCCATAAAATTAGTTATAAAATTGAATTCATATTTGTTGTTGAATCCTTAAAAATATGCTCATTAACTATTTTATAAAATATTGATTATGTGTATTTGATATCCAGGTTTTATTTGTTGACAGATTCAAATGCCTAAGAATTAATTTTTGTGACTCAATATATAGAAAAAAACTCTAAATTGTTATGTAAAACTTAAAAGTGATGCTGATCCTACTTTGTAGTGGTAATTTCAGAAACATATATTCCAAAAATTCCTTTACCTACAAGTTTCTTGTTGTAATGATATCTTTTAAGCCAATTCACTCAAAATAGGACAGGTAGTTGGTATAATATTCAACAACTTCTTTAACAATATATCTCTCTACAATACAATCTTCTGGATGATTTCGATTTTTTACATACCCTTTTAAAATCTTCACATACCATTAAATGGGGTAAATCCATCTATAATGTATTATACCACATAACCGGATCTCTCTAAATAAGTGAAATATCATATCAAAGACTGATGCTAAGAAGAACATCTCTAATTCCCATAATATGAAAACAATTTCCTTTTACAAATTTGTTAATTTCCCCAAGTTTATTACTTTAATAAATATAAATTTGAAAAAATAAATAATTTTTGGTTCATATTTGATGACCATTTTTAGGTAAAATGCAACATAAAGTTAAAATCATTAAATCTCACATCAAAACATGAAATTCATGTGATTTTAGTCCCTTAAACATTAAATCAATCACTAAAAAGATATTATTTATATTTTATGAATACCCCTCTAGAACCATTATATAATTTAATAAGTTGAAAAATTGATATCTATCTTTCTCTTAAAGAGTATAAGAATATGGAGAAAGAGAATTCCACCTTTCAACCTTCACTGGAACCAAATCTTTCCGTATACCCATGCCAATCATGTCGAACCTGGCCTTAATTCCATCATTTTTACCATGTGAATTTAGTAACATTACAATGACACCATAACATATATTTTTTTACATGCATGACCTGAATAAAATTTTCCTTCATATAAAAAATTCTAGTATGATAACTCAAAAAAAACCAATCTCTTTTTCCAATTGGTTTTCATAAGGTTTTCAAAGAAGGTTTATCAAATGCGGTGACCATATCATTTACTTTCTCAATTATTTGATCACTTATTACTGAATATGGTGTTATAACTTATTCTAAATTCTTATAGAATAATTTCATCCAAGATTGGTATTTATGTAGTTGGGGTAGAAATTTATGATGTCCTAGAAACACAGACTTTGAGGAATTTTTCAACCAAACTATGTGTCCTAGAAACCCTTGAGTTCCTTTAATTATATATACCAAAAAATTTACATAAGTATTAAATTAATTTTTCACCCCTTAAAAAATGACTCTCAATGTGAAATATTTATTTCTATATGCATCATACAACATTATACCTGAATCCCAACATAATTTTAGACTTTTGATCAATAGATCCAAATTAACATAAATATCATTACCTAATTGTTTTTGTCTAATATAAGTAGAGATTACATAAAATATTTTAATTTTATGCAAAATCATAGTGGAAATTTATAATTTACTAAAATAAATGGACATGTATTGTGAGTGCAACTTTGTACACCAAAAAGATTCACTTAATCTAAAGATATCAAAAGATGAAGGTTTCTTGGCCATTTTTAAATTAAGTACACTCATGATCAATTTTATTCTACAGAGGAGAGTCTGTAGGGTGATTAAGTTTCCAATATTGATTTCTTGTATCTATATGACTTTTCAATTTACTTTTAGTCTCCTCATTTCAATATTGGTGCCCAAACCTTGAAATTATTGGAAAGTATCATAAAAATTTCAAAGGATTTGGTTCATAATTTTTATATTAAGACGTACCACACTTTGTGAATTTTTTTAGTGATTCATGGTCCTTTAAAAATAGTATACAGTCATTTGGATACGCTTGTATTATATTAGAGATCATATCCATTGAACATAGCATCTATTTAGTGTCTTACATTCACCAAGGAATGTTATCATCTTCTAGTAACATGTCATTAAAGAGATCAAGTATTATAGTAAAGCTAGTGTCACTATGTCCATTGACATAATTTACATTATATAGCTTCAATATGGATAAAAATATTGTATATTTAGTACAACTATCACAAAATGATGTGTTTTCACATCTCTTTAACTTCTAAAACAACTTTGAATAATCAAGAAGTTCATATTATGCTTTCATTTAAATTTACTCCATATGATCTTCAATATCTTTTACACCTATAATCATATCCTCAATATTATATTCATCATCTTTAACACTTTTAATCATATTAAATGAACCATAAAACAAAGTGTTATCCCAATCATTAGCTTTATTCAGTTATTCCCTGTGTTTAGTCCAAAATTTATAACATTGATCTTTTTCATGATAGATCAAGTGTTATTTAAACTACCTTGGACTAATTAGTCCTAAATAACAACAATATAAACATAAATAAAGGATTTGTGAAGGGTCATATGAATGATCTTTTGTAAATATAATGAAGTCTTTAACCTCATACTGATGCTCTTTTTTCATATGATTGATATCCATCCATTTTTAATTCATATCCATACCATATGATTTAGTAATATTCACACTTAAAAATTTAATAAAAGGTATGAGCTTAGATTCCTAAAAGGTGATTCGTTTAATATACACTCATACAGTCATCATTTTTAATATAAATTATCATTGAATCAATAACTTGTTAGTGTATATAAAGACTAAGAATTATATGAATTTTAAATTATTAGAACACTTATTTTTTAAAACAAGAAAAGACGTATCATAAATAATTCTTATTTTTGAAATGGATTCATCAAGGGGGGTAATAATGTAAACTTTTAAAATGGATATTGCAATCTCCAATCAGTTCACTTTTTCAATGGTCATCAAGGTCATCGAAAGTCATTAGAGTCCACCTTAAAGAGAAAATACTTATAAAAAATTTGGTTGTTTTTAAGTATACATATCATATGGTGTATTTTGAATTTTCATACATAGAACTTGGTTAACCATGAAAGTTGTTGTTTCTAGAAAAAATCCCAAATTAATATAAGAAGCTCAATATTAAATGGTAATTTTCCAAACCATGTCTAAAAATGATTTTTTCTATTAATAAACCATTATATTACAGTATTTCTAAATGAGTGGGTTATTATACAATACCACACTCCTTTAAATAGTTTTTAAACTCTTTGATTAGGTATTCACTCCCTCAATTTGGTTAAAATAATTTAATAAAATTTCCAAGATTATTATTTTTACACAGTTATTGGATATTTTGGAATACTTCAAATATTAATTTTTTTTTGTTTCATTAGAAATACATATTTTCATATTCTAAAATCAGCAGTGAAGGTAAAAAAGTACCATAGAACACCAATTTATTATGAAATTATTGATCCACACACATATGTGTGTTTGAGGGACAATAAATCACTATATCTGTTTTACTTTTTCCAAAATAATTTTAGTCATTTCCTAATTAAAAAGATTCAAACATATTAAATGATTCATAATCGAATAATTATGAAAATTTATCTTTATGGGATAATTTGACGCAAGTTTTTATTTTTATATTCTAGGTGGCAATGATAAAAGAGATATTTAATTGTTAACTTTGATTGTATTATTTCATACATTATATATATTTTAAATTATAGGATATATAAAACTTTAAAATAATGTATGCCACCATGAAACTTTTCCTTTATGTAAATTAATAGTTTTTTATTAATTCTTAAAAAACAGTCTTATTCCAAAAAAACAAAAAATTAAATTCCTTATGGTAGGAACTTAAAATCAATTTTATAATCCCAGAATCAATCAACTAGGAAAATATGGTGGTAGGTTCTGATGGTTTAAAAAAACCCTTAATCTAATTCCAACATGAAGACGATCTTTTACTTTAACTAATTCCTTTTTTCTTCTCAAATAGTGCAAATCAAAAAAAATGTATGATACACATCCGACATCCAACATCCATGAAATATAATCAAAATGATTAAAATCCCTAAGACATACAACTTAATTCCCATGTTTTTTAGTGTTTCATGAAATCATTCGATAATATTGAATTCATTTATATTTTAATATTGATTTTGAATTTTTAATACATGGATTCCAATATAAGGCATCTTATGTCAAAGGGAAAAACCATTAATAATAGGAAAATGATAATGAGTTTTTTGTAAAATTCAGTGAAAGAAAATGAATTCTTATATTAGTATGTAAACAAGTCAATGTAATGAAAAAATAAAAATTGCAAAAATATAAAGAACCAAAAATCACAAAAACAAGGGGTCCAACATCGATATGAAGAAGAAAAAAACATCTGAGAAAGGGACCAAACATCAACCATAAGATATGAATAAAGGAGAAGAACCAAAAATCATGAAAATAGTGCCAAAATATCAAGTAGATAAGAAGAACCCAATGAGAAGAACAAAAAAATCCTAAAAAATGATGAAAGATCAATTAAAAATGATCATGGAATAACATACCTTCGATTTAAGGTTTGGTTTCGTCAAAATATTCAAAGGAATCCACTGCAAAAATCAGCTTCTGTGAAAGCTACAATGATGCGAGCAGGGTAATATTAATTAAAGTTATTTTAAAATAAGGGAAGTGATTTTATTATTGCTATTGAAAAGTAAAAATAAAATACACATTCATCACCACATTTTGTTTTAACATAGGTAAATGTGTATTTTATTAGTGTTTTTTTACTTGCGCTGATAAATGTTTCTTTAATCAGTTCTTTATATAGCACTGATAAATACTAGTGGAAAATAAATAATAAAAATTAAATTACAAAATTAAAAAAATTACGAATTATATAAAAATTAATATTAAAAATTAATTTATAACAAAAAATAATAAATATTAAAAATCAATTAACAATATTGTTTATATTAAATGTATGAATTAATTTGATAATATTAAGAAAAATGTATTAATATTATGATAAATGAATGAATAATATTAATTATATAAGTAACAAAAATATTAAAAAATAATAAATTATATATATTATATATATTATATATATTATAAAAATAATATAAATGAATAAATTTTAAAAAAATGAAAAAATACTAAAATTTGTATTTAAATTAAAAGATTTCAAATAAATTCCAAATTAAAAATGAATAGAAAATAATTGTAGAAGGATTTAAATAAAAAAGCATTAAAATAAAATAAAATAAATATTAATTATATAAATTATAAACATATTTAAAATATTAAATATTAATAAATAAAAAATGTATAAACAAATATTAAAAATGATTAAATTAAAAAAATATTGAATAAATAAATATTAAAAATGAATAAATTACAAAGATATTAAAAGTGAATAAGTATTAAAAATGAATATATAATGATAAATGGATAAATATTTAAAATTTTATTTAATAATTATAAATTAATTAATTCCAAGAATATTAAAAAACGAATTAACAATGTTAGTTATATAAATTTTGGAAATAGTAAAAATGAATAAATATTGAAAAAATAAAATAAAATACTAAAAAATTATATTTAATAAAAAAAATATTATGAAATACTGATTATTAATTAGTAAATAATAACTGTAATAATATTTAAATACAAATATTTTAAAATAAAAATGATGAAATATTAATTATATAAATTATATACATATTAATATTATTAAATATTAATATTTAAAAAATTATAAATAACTATCAACATTGAATATATTTAAAAAATATATAATGAATATATATTAAAAATGAATAAATATTAAAAATGAATAAATTAAAAGAAATATTAAAAATGGAGAAATAATACTAAATGAATAAAGAAACATACACATTACATACAAACTCATACACACAAACATATGCATAAACATACACTTACACATACACATACATACACGTACACATACACACACATATACACACACCTGCACACACACTCACACACATACACATACACGTACATATAATTAAATACACGTACATACACATACATACACATAAATACACATATACACATATAAATACATACTTGTACACACACACACACACACAGATGCACGTACATTCACATACATACACATACACATACATACATACACGTATATATGCACATACAATCTCACACATACATACATAAACATACACACAAACATACATCTATATACATACATTTAAATACACACACACATAGTCACAACACACATATACACATACAACACATACAAATACGTACATACAAATACATACACATGCATATAAACCTACACATACATATATATATATACAAATGCATATGTATACATAACAATATATCTATATATATATATATATTAAATTATTTAATATTAATATAAATATAAAAAATAAAAAATAAACAATATTTAAATAAATATATATTCATTTATATATTTATACAATTGTTTAAATAAAATATTAATATTATATATATATATATACACAAATTTTTAATTAATGCATATAAATATATTATTAAACATTTTTATTAATTAATATAAATATGATATTTATATATATATATATAATTATTAAAATAATATTGATAATAATTTTCTATTATAATGTAGTTATATAAATCGTATTTATTATATATATATATAGGTGTACTTATTGTTATATAAATAATAATGTAAAATATATAAATATATGTATATAAATAAAATTATTCATGGGACCATTTATCAGTGCTTTTTAGCACTGTTAAAGAGTATGGGGGCTTTTATCAGTTCTAGGAAAAGTAATGGTAAAGGGGTACCTTTATTAATGCTAAAAAAGAGGTGAAAAAGGTACCCATTTATCAGTGCTTCTTTAACACTAATAAAAGTTGGAACTTAATAAATGATAATCTATAGTAATGAGGGTATGACTAATGTGTATCATAAAGTATGATAAATCAAAACATGTGGTTTTGTTCTGTGTCGTAAGCTATGATATAGGTGCATCATAGACCATGAATAAAATCCAGATTGTGTGAAATCAATTCATTGAATTATAATTGTAATATAGTTGATATTGATGATTATGATTCACCCATATTTAAGAGTCTTTGAGCCCCAAATTTTAGTGTTTTTCTTTTTTCTAAAAAAGTGAAAATATTTTACATATGAGTTTTTTAATATATAATAGATTTTATTTTGTGTGATATAATCTTGTATGTATGGGTTACTTGATACGTATGTGTTCAAAACTTTTCCACTCAAATGAAAAACTAAGTGTATCAGGCATAAGGAATGTCCCTTTACTACAAAAGTGAAATTATCTTATGTATGGGTTTCCCCGTATGTAACAGTCACCTACTTTTCTATAAAAGTGGTTACTCGATATGTAAGTGTCACCTTATATATGTAATATTTTTTCCTTTTTCACAGGGGATAATGTCTTTTAATTTAAGTGTCAATAGGGTTATCGGTTATAGAATATGACTTGATAGAGCTTAAATGGTTTAAGAGTTGTATCCCTACCAATCATATTTTATGATTCCTTGTATATAGATAGATATGATTCGAAAAGAGAAATGTATTTCTTAAAATTCAATTATGAAATGGATTATATAATTTATAAATGATTTATTAATTATAAGAAAAAAGTATTTGTAATATTTATTATTTTATAAATTTTTTATAAATAAATAAATTAAAAACAATTTATAATTAATTTATTAAATATTTATAAAATATTAATTAACAAATATTCCATAATATTATATGTTAATATTAAAATAACTTTTTCCAATTATATTCCATGCCTTATAATTTAGAAATAAACAATTTATTTAGAAATTATAAGGGTGATTTATAATGTGTTTATAAATTAATAAATAAGGGTAAATATAAAAGATTTTATATTTAAATTATAAATTTTTCATAATTATTAATTTAAAAGGTTCAAATTAAAGTCTTATTTTGATAAAATATTTAAACTACACCAAATGAGTTTTGATGATTTATTTGATCAAGGTTTAAATAATATAAATATTTTATATTTAGATTATGTAAATTTATTACATAATATAATTGAAAAATAAAATGTTTTTATTTCATGTAAACTCAAATATTTAAGTAAAATTACATATAATAAATAACATGAAAGAAATTGTTTTATGAAATTAATATAAAGTGTTTGTATTAAAAATTATAAATTGTGAAAAAAGTTAGATAAAATTATAAAGTGTTGATAATTATATTTATTTATGAATTTTTCATAAATTTTTATCTCATGTTAAAATATTTGAATTATTCATTCTTTTATTATTCATTTATTTATAATTATACAATTTATATTTTGAATTGTTATGTGGGTTATTTATTTTAAGTTGTAAAAATTCTTCTATAGATTATCATACATATATATTAGAAGTTACATTCGAGGTATGATAATTAATTTAGTTTTCTTCTACATTTAATTTGTCACGTATTGGGTTTTGAGTTTGAATTAAGTCATTAATTATGATTTATACATATTATGATGGAGTTGCTGCCCTAGAATCAACTAACATTGTAATTTTTATTACAAAAAATATTAATATTCATTAATATCTTATCTCATGATGAGTTTTTGTTTGTGAAACACTCACTAATACAAAACAAGCCCTTAACATCGCTAAAATTGGGCTTTATCCGCACTAGAAAAGTGTTGACTACTAGAGCATGGTTAAAATCCCCAATATTTTATCAGTGCTAGAAAAGCATTGATAAAGGGGTCCTTTATCAATGCTAAAAAAGTTATGATAATGGATACCTTTATCAATGATTTTAGAAGCATTGATAAAGGACCTAATTTATCAACTCTTTTCTTTAGTGCTGATAAAATATTCCTTTATTAGTGCATTTAATAGTGCTGATAAAGGGGAATACTTCAGTGTGTTGTAACAGCACACTGTAACACCAAAAACAACACCAAAAATCAGTTAAATCATGTACAAATACAGATTTTAAAAGAAATAAAATTTACAATGAAAATACAAGAAAAAACACTATTTTAAATAAATTTCAAACATTGGTCTATAAAATTACACGAGTAAATACAAATTATCATATACATTCAAAAACATCAATGTTCCTTTATCTTTTCCCCTAACCCCGACTCATGCTATTTCCAAACAAACCCCTTCTCAAGCAATAGAATGAACCTATATAAGTAAACAATTCATATGTTAGTAATAATATAAATAAATAAATTAAATATAAAATGTTACTTTTAAAGTAAACTTTGAGTCATACCAGAAACATTGTGTATCAGATCGAGTTGTGGTTTATTCTTGCATGTCACACCATTTATTGTTCATATTCAATCATTATCTCTATTAAAATTTAATAAATAAGTATAAGATAAAAATTATAATGAAATTAATTAACTAATAGAAGTTAGAATTATGATAAAACATTATTGGATCATTTTCTTGATTTTGGTGATGTGATACTCATTTTAAATTAAAATGACACTTATATATTGAAAACACGCCCTTGTAGTCATCTAATAACACTGTGCATCATATTAAGGTGAGGGTGATTCTTAAACATACTAAATTACTTATGTATTGTTTTATTAAATTATGAAAACAATCTGAATGCATTTCTTAATTTTAAGTACGTCACTTTCCATTTTTATTAAAATGTTATTTTAAACTAGAAACACACACTTTGAGTCATACTAGTCATTTCGTGTGTCAGTTTGAAGTGATACTCATTACTATTAATCAAAAATTACTTATGAATAATTTTCTTAAATTATAAGGAAAATCCAAGAGTGTTTTCTCATTTTTCAGTGAGTGACACTTTTTGAACTAAAATGAAAATTTTAAACTCATAAAAGAATCTTTGATTCATACCAGGAACATAGTGTATTAGATTGTGGTATGAATAATTTCTACAGATAAAAAACAACTTTTGAATCATTTTAATAAAGTATAAATTAAATAATAATGAATTTTATTAGTTTGGGTATGTGTGTTTTGTTGTTTTACTAAAATTGATGTCAATTTTAAATAAAAAAATGCACATGGAAACATACCGGTCACACAGTGTATTGGATTGATGTTTGGTAGATTCCTACATATACCAAATGAATTATGGATCATTTTTCTAATGTTACAAAACAATACAAATTCATTTTCTTGGTTTTGAGTACATCACTTTTGTTTTTTACAAACATTTCATTTTAAACCGGAAACACATACTTTGAGTCATATCAGCCACATTGTGTGTTTGTTTGATGTGAGACTGATTACTACATATCATAAATTAATTATGAATATTTTTCCTAAATTATAAAGACAATATTAACATGTTTTATTTCTTTTCAGTGAGTGAAACTTTTTGAAAAAAAAATTCAAATTAAAACAGATAACTGACACTTTGAGTCATACTTGGCAGATCATGTATCATATTGAGGTGATATTGAATCCTACATATCCAAAATTACTTATGGATAATTTTACTAAAGTATAAAAACAATACCAATGTTTTTTCATAGTTATGATTAGGTCATTTTTCATTTTTACTAAAATTAATATAAATTATAAATAAAGGGACGCACTTGGAGTCACACTGTTCATCGAATTGAGGAAAGTATGATTCCTACACATCCAAAATGAATTATCGATTTTTTAAATAAATTATAAAAATAATATGAATTTGATTTCTTGATTTTCAGTATGTCACTTTTCTTCTTTACTAAATTGTCATTTTAAACTAGAAACACATACTTTGATTCACACTGGTAACATAATGTGTCGGTTTGACATGTGACCGATTCTTACACATCCAAAATTACATATAAATTATTTTCCTAAATTATCTAGAAAATACAAGAATGTTTTCTTAGTTTGTGGTGAGTGAAACCTTTTGAACTAAAATATCAATTTTAAACTAATAACGAATACTTTGAGTCATACCAGTCAAATAATGTGTTATATTGAGGTGTGAATAATTTTTACATGTTAAAAATTACTTATGGATCATTTTCCTAAATCATCAAAACAACATGAATGTTTTTTTCTCAATTTTGAGTTGGTCAATTGTCTTTTTTACTAAAATTAATGTCAATTTTAAATAAAAGATGCACTTAGAGTCGTATAGGTCACACCATGCATCAGGTTTATTTTTATCTAATCCCTAAACATCCCAAATGAATTATGGATCATTTTAATAAAGTATATAAAAAATATGAATGTGTTTGGTTGGTTTTTAGTACGTCACTTTTCTTTTTTACTAAATATTCATTTAAAACTAGAAACACGCACTTTGAGTCATACCAGTCAAATCGTGTATGAGATTAATATAAGAATTATTTTAAAACATAAAACATGAATTATGAATTATTGTACTAAATTATAAGGAAAATCCAATCACTTTTACTTTTTATTCAGTGAGTGACACTTTTTGAACTAAAATGTCAATTTAAAAATAACAAGAGACACTTTGAGTCATATCGAGCATATAATGTATTAGATTAAGGTGAATCTGATTCCTACGTGTCCAAAATGTCTTATGGATAATTTTCCTGATGTATCAAAATGATCCAAATGATTTTGACCAGTTTTGAGTAGATCAGTTGTCTTTTTTACTAAAATTAATGCAAATTTTAAATAAAACGACGCTCATGGAGTCATAACAGTCACACCGTGCATCATATTGAAGAATAGATGAGTCCTACACATCCAAAATGACTTATATAATGTTTTTATAAAGGAAAAAAACAATGTTAATGTGTTTTCTTGATTTTGAGTACATCACTTATCTTTTTTACTAGATGTCATTTTAAAATTGAAATACATATATTGAGTCATATCGGTCACATAATGTGTCATTTTTATGTGAGAATAATTCATACACATAAAAAATAAATTATTAATCATTTTACTAAATTATAAAGGCAATCCGACAATGTTGACTTAGTTTTCAGTGAGTGACACTTTTTGAACTAAAATATAATTTTTTAACTAATGACGGATAGTTTGAGTCATACTGGGCACATCGTGTATCGAATTGAGCTGTATATGTTTCCAAAACATCTCAAATGACTTAATAATAATTTTTTTATTAAAGTTTCAAAACAATATGAATGTGTTTTCTTTGTTTTGAGTAGGCCAGTTTTCTTTTTTAGTAAAATTAATGTCAATTTTAAATAAAAAATGATCTTGGATCCATACTAGTCACACTGTGCATTGGATTGAGGTTAGTCTGATTCCTATATGTGCCAAACGATATATGAATAATTACTCTAAATTACCAAAAATATATGATTGAGTTTTCTCATTTTTGAGTGTGTCACTTATCTTTTTTACTAAAATGCTATTTTAAACTGGAAACACGCACTTTGATTTATACTGGTCACATCGTGTGTTGGTTTGACATGAGAATAATTCCTATGAATCAAAAAATAATAATGAATCACAGTATTTAATTATAAATACAATCCTGGTATGTTTTTTGTTTTTATTGAGTGTCACTTGTTGTAATAAAATGTCAATTTTAAACTGATAGGAGACACTTTGAGTCATACCGTGAAACCAATGTATTAGATTTAGGTGAGGATGATTCATACAAGTTAAAAATGACTTATAGATATTTTTTATAAAGTATAAAAACAATCCAAATGTGTTTTATTAATTTTTAGTATGTCAATCATATTTTTTACTGAAATTAATGTCAATTTTAAATAAAAAGATTCACTTAGAGTCATACCGGTCACATCATGCATCGTATTTAGGTAATATTGATTCATATATGTCTCAAATGACTTATATTCAATTTTCATAAATTATAAAAAAATATTAATGTGTTTTATCACTTTTGAGTACGTCACATGTCTTTTTTATTATAATTTCATTTCAAACTATAAATATGCACTTTGATTCATACCAGTCACATCGTGTATTAGTTTGATGTGAGATAAATTCCAACACATTAAAAATGACATATAAATTGTTTCCATAAATTATAATGAAATTCCAAATGAATTTTCTCAGTTTTTAGTGTGTCACTTTTCTTTTTTACTAAAATTAATGTTAGTTAAAATAAAAAGACACAATTAGGAAATTACCGTGCACACCATGAATCAGATTGAGGTCTTGATGATTCCTACACATTAAAAATGACTTATGGGTTATTTTCCTAAAGTAAAAAAACAATATAATACCTTTGATCATTTTTGAGTATGTTATATCTTTTTTGAACTAAAATGTAAATTATAAACTAAAAACACACAATCTGAGTCATATTGAGCACACTATGTATCAGATTAAGGTGTATATGACTGGGTAAACAATATATGTTTTTCTTTTAACTATATTTTAAAATATAATAAATAGAGAACATGTTCCATTTTGATTGAAGAGAAACTCTATGCTCCCTGAAAAACTTCATCTTTCAAGAACTATTGAGTTTCCTCTTCCATCAGAAAGAAACATGTTTTTTCTTTTCTGTAATGTTGGATATAATTGAAATAAAAATATGACATCCCAAAATATATATGAAAAAATCTAAATAAGTATTAGATAAAAATGATAAGGAAATTAACTTACAAATAAAAGATAAAATGATGATAAAATTAATTAAATATGTAATAATAATTAAACTTTTCATGATGGTTGTATACATTATTGACACATTTGATTTTTTTATTATCTCAGTTTCAGCATCGAAGTCCAATATCTCATGATAATGATTATCTTCAAATAAACTACTCCAAATCGAAAAAAATAATCTACCAATATAATAAAGAAATTATTATGTGAGTAATACTAAAAAGAAAAAAATTAAACATAAATATAAAATAATACATTACTTCTATAGAGAATTATTTTCCTATGAAAACATATATATTAGAAATATTATACAATAGAATAAGTTTTTGAAATATTCGGAAAGAACCAACCATCCAATTTTTATTTTAAATCAATAAATTTATTTTATAAAATATAGATATAGGTTAATATACTTTGAATCTTGGGGATTTTATTTTCTCAATTTTTATTATGTGATTTTTGTTGTAAAATAAAATGTAAATTATAAACTAAAAACATACAGTTCAATTCATACGATGAACATTGTTAATTATATTGTGGTACAACTAATTGAGTATGTGATGTAAGTTTTTCTTTAAACTATTTTCACAATGAAAAAAAAGGAAATAAATGTTCTATTTGGATAGTATAATAAACCCCATGCTACTTGAAATGGGTCATCCAAAAGAAACATGTTATCTATATTTTTCTTTTATACAGACGGTTGAAGGAAAAATATAAATACCCAAACTATTTGTGGAAAAAATAATTATTAGTTAAAATGATAAGGAAAATAACATAAAAATAGTTGACAAAATTGTAAAAATATTAAATAAATAAGTATTATGAATTTACATTTTTATGATTATATTAAAGGAGTGATTCATCCTTGTTTCTTAATTCTTTTCTTTATGATCTATGTGAAAATTAATATAATAAGTATTAGATAAAAATAA